>CABFWB010002542.1:42241-96783 GCA_902151455.1 Timema bartmani | reverse complement strand
TATAGAAACATAGAGTTTAGTTTTACGCACATGCTAACATCAACAATTCTTTAATATCTGTCAAGGGTGTCCTGGAATTTAGTGACAACTTTTTATCTGCATTTAAAAAGTTTGTCACCAAATTCCGCTATGCTTATGAGAGATATTAAAGAACTCTTGAGATTAGCATGTGCAGAAAGCTAAACTCTATGTTTCTATAGAAGAAATATTTGATTTATTTTGGCCAAAAAAGGTTTATGCTATAAAAACTGCAAAATTAATGCTCTAAACTGGTGCTCACTACCACCCCACCTTAAGCGAATTTTCTCCCAAAAGATTAGATATACAGTCTTATTTGTCATGTAAAATATACCCCAGATATCCATTCTAAGCAAAATTGTTAAAGCCATTCTCAAAAAATTTACTATTTTTTTTTTAATAATTTGAAACAAGAAACAACACTTAACCTGAGGGCTAGTATTAAAATTTTAAAAAGGCCCAAGGTAATATCATATAATACTTAAATATGTGGTTTGAAGATAATCAATAACACCGTTTTGATGCAGACAAATTGAGGGATTCACAGAATTAACAATTACACATTTTTGAGTTCGGAGGCACATTAAATATCAATATTCATCATCATCTAGAGGTCGAATTTTTTCACGATTACAATATTTTCTCTTTATATGAGAAAGTAAAAATATGTATGTTCAACAAGAAAAAAAATTTTGTAAATAAAACTGTTTTATTATATATCGGTATCTTATTATTATTATTATTATTATTATTATTATTATTATTATTATCACCGCGTCTTACTACCCGTTCGGGTTATACGCACTTACGCTAATGTGCAATGGATGTGTGATTGTGAGATGAAACGAAGGACCTACAGTTTAACGTGGGATCCGAACCACGGTGGAGGCCTGGTATTCCTCACATTCACAAGTTGTGATTAATACACGTCTTGTCAGAGGTGAAGGAAGGATTTGGCTATCAGATAAATCTGTGCCGGGACCGAGGATTGAGCCCCGGACCCTCAGCACAGAAGTCTGACACCTTACCCCTAGACCACCAGGTCACCTCTTCGGTATCTTAAAAACTACACATAAGCGAATATAATATTTTTTAATATTTGTAACATTGACAATATAACTACATTCCCGCGCCAATCAGCACGTGGTTAACATCATTAAGTCTGGTTTGCTGGTGACGGGGACGTTGGGGTTTGAATACCAGCAGAGTGTGCTGAAGGTAGTTTTTCCTAAATGCTTTCCCACTCCAACCCCACGCAAATGCTTGTACATTTCTCTACATTCTGTCTATATGAATTATACAATAATAGTGTAATTAGTAGACTAACTATTTATGTATGACCGAATTGGTAGTGGAACACAGGTAAATAAAAAAAACACCTCTTTTGGCTACGTTTTATAAGATTTGACTTATTTTTACTTTTTCATGTCAAGAGAAAGTATTGCGATCGTAGAAAAATTCAATCTCAAGATTATGGTGAATCTTTATCTTTAATGTGAAATTGAACAAAAAAAAAATGATTTTACAATTCTGTTTGGCTGTTCCTGGCTACGTATACAAAACAGTTTGATAGATTTTACTCAAACTTTATATTTAAATTTTATACGGCTTTACCATGAAAAATTTTATTTTTTTGCCCAACCCTTCAATTAAGGGTAGTTTACTGATAAGTTATTTTTATTACTTCCAAAATTTCTCGATAATGGCTCAAACTATTTTACTTAAAATGTTTATCTAGGGTTTGATTGAGATGACAGATAGCAGTGTAGAATTGGTCTTTTGGAAAATTTTATTTTAAGGCATTTTATTGATGGGATTGTTTTGAAAATTTTAATATTTAGAAAATAGCTAAAATATTTTGTTAAAAATGTATATCTGGAAATTGTGTGGTATAGCAAATAACAATGTATAAAATTGAGTGGTATTAAAATAAAAATGTATACATTTTTTGGTCAAATCTCTTCTAAGGTTAATTTACTGAAGAAGGTTTTTATTTTAATTTGAATATTTGAAAAAATTGATTTTGCCATTTGGTTCAAAATTGGTGTGAGGGGAATATTTTACAATGTCAATAATGTTTATTTATTTATCTAAAACAAATTAATTTTTGGGTAGTTTGCTTGCGACAATATTAATAAAATTTGATTTTTTAAATTGACTTAAGAATACGTTTATGTTTTTACAAAAACAAATAATTTTTGGATAGTTTACAAATAATTCACTTTTGAATATTTAAATTTTGTTAAGTATATTTGAACAATGTGGTTTAAATTTTGTATATAGAATATGATTGTGATAAACAAGAGTATGTGTTTTTTATGAGGATAACACAGGCGTACTTAAGGGCAGTTTACTCAAAATCAATTTTGAAAATTATCTTAGAAACAATGATACATAAAGGGAGTTTGTGCTATTGTGTCTTAATATTTATTTCATAACTAACACTGATATTAGACTAGAAACATCCCATTACTACTTTACCACTGATTCCCATCTTCAAACACAAAATTCACAAGTTTGTATTAACTATCAATGCTCTTTAAATTTTGTTTATGATTACAAACTTTTAATAGTTACAAATTAAAGTTTTGGGTAGTAGACCTACCTATGTAAGAAACAAACTCCACATCTGACTTTTGTTCCTTAATTTAAGCTGCTCTTTCCTCTTGGTAATTCCTCAAGTAAGATCTTACAGGGAAAGTAAAAATGTTGCTTCCTTTTCTTGGATCTTATTCCCTCAGCTCACTCCAAGAAACTTCCTTTGCTTTCCAATATTATATTTAATGTAGGGAAATAAAGGTATTCGAAATGTTGACAGAGCTAATTTTACAATCGGAAGTTTAACAAGATACACCTTGAAGATGAATACTAAAATATTAACTAGTATTTGATTGTTGATTGTCCTTTAAGGGGGTCCAACAAATTCCAGAGTACTGCGAACCCCCTTTTTACGTTCTTGCATAGAGTAATTGTATAAATAAAGTAATTGCATAAGTAATAGGTTTTCTATCTTCAGAAAAAGGTGGATACATTTCCTTTGACTTCTACCTTCATCATTCCTTCTACATTAGTGTAAATAAATGGATAGTTCGAATCTATGGTAATATGGGGGTGCACATAAAATATAATTATCAAACATTGAATATACATTACTAAATGTTTGCACATTTATGTCTACTATTTCAGAGGATGATTATTTTTGTATATGTACCCGTTTGAAATAAAGGCAAAATCTACGGTATAATACTAATTTTCGTAATTAATTGTAGCTTTGGGCAGAAAATCGTGAAATGAGAGATGAAGTAATAGATTTTAGAAAACATTTTTTAAGGAATTTTGTTAAGGAGAAGATAAATTTTAATAATTTCATAAGAAACTAAATATAAATGTTTATTTTATAGCTATAGCTGTTACATTGAAATGTAAAGTACAATTTTTATAGAAAGGGTATTGTAGAAAGTAAATATTTTTGCAGTAAACA
Organism: Timema bartmani; assembly: GCA_902151455.1. Classification (NCBI taxonomy): domain Eukaryota; kingdom Metazoa; phylum Arthropoda; class Insecta; order Phasmatodea; family Timematidae; genus Timema; species Timema bartmani. Next base: position 93,284 of record CABFWB010002542.1, on the reverse strand, counting down.
TTTAAAAAATATTACCATACCCGCATCGGTAGCCGCATGGTCTAAGGCGCTACTCTTGCAGTAGTTCATACTGCCGAGGACGGGGAGATCGAGGTCCAAATCTCATCGGGTGTATTGAGGGTGGTTTTTCCAAAACGGTGTTTCACTCTCCCTCCACGCAGATGCTGGTATATTTCCTCTAAATATAACCTACCTAAAACCATTAGCGTAATTTGTACATAAACGTATAGCCCGAATGGTTGGTAAAACGTGATGCTAAAAGAAAAAGACGTGTAATTCGTTCTCAATTTTCCTAAAATTGATTTTTATACAAACTTGTCTCATGTAAATGGGTATTGAGTTTATAATCATTGTTGGTGTAATTTTCTTAGTAACAACATTCATTATGTGCAAAACATTTCGTTCAATATCTTTTCAGACTTAACTAAAGAGTAATAATACAAAAAGTGTATATAAGTAAAAAACGTTCGGATCCGTGCACCACCAATTATTTGGGTCACCAGCTGCCACTGGGATCACTATACCACTATCAGGAACTAGCCGATATTTAATAGAGTAGAATAGAGTAATAGAGTCGGGCATCGAGGACCGATAAATATTTTAAAACCTACCCATCACGAGTTGAAACAAATTGTGCTCTTGCTAGACGTTTGTTACATAAACGGGCCGAAGCTCGATCGGATACGCTTGTACTATAAAATTCCATTATACCGGTTGAAAAATAAGTGCATTTATCCCCTCGTGAGTATTTCTCCACCTCGATGTACGAGAACAAGAAACTGTTCCTATTCCCACTCCAGAGGTGCGCTTGCGCAGTCGTCATCGTGTCTCGAGATAAAATGTCACGCGTCAGATATTTTCGTCAGAGGCTCCGAACCGCGGATCAAACTGTTCCGTCTTAGAAGATAAGGACGCGCCGGACAAGTTGTCGTTGAAAAGTGTTTGCCCGGCTCTGCCTTAGTGAGAGGGGTGGGGTGGGGGTGGGAGGGGGAATTGGAGAGGAAAAGCTCCCGGAAAAAAAGCTTCAAATGCGGATGAAAGAATTTAGGAAGCGTCACTTTGAAGTTCGATTCATATGACAGGGGAATGATGAGGACATGTTATGGTTAAAGTGTAAAGTATTTATACAGTATAAACATCAATTTAATTTTTTTTCGCATGGTGATATCAACAGTTGTTGAATATTTGTCATGAGCATAGTCGCATTTAATGAGTAACATTTTAAATTAAGAGAAATTTTGTCATGAAATTCAAGGGCACTATTTACATATTGTATTCAAGAACTATTGAGGTCACCATGTAAAGAACTCTATAGGGCAGTTTCATAGCCAGACTTAATACGCCTCAAGTGCGGCGCTATACTAAATACAAGATGACACCTAACTAGACCAGAATGGAATGGACCAGTTTCGCACATGAAACTTACCGATTACATTCTGGCCTTGGTAGGTATAATCTTGCATATAGTAGTCTATATCGCCGCACTTGAGGCGTACTAAGTCTGACTATGAAACTGGGCCAAATGTTTCTACTAGAGCAGGGGTCTCCAAACTTTCTACCATGCTGCATGACCACGTAATATATTTTACACATTTTTGCGGGCCAAATTAACGTTCACCTGTTCAACTAGCATTATTTTTGCCCTGAATGCCTTGACATTTGCAATTAGATCATAAATAAAATTTATTTCAACATGCAAATTTAGATTAAAATATGGCCAGTCACGCCTGTAAAAAATGCAACTTTCCAAGGCCAATCAGTGTTTGATAAAAGTGACTGACGTTAATTCTTCTCTGTGATATTTGAATCAATTTATATGTAATAAATTATGTTCGTAATAATTATTAGTCAATATAAAACAATTTTTTAATTAGGTAACATCTTTTGGGACTTTACTTTTATAAGCCTCTGCCGGGAGACTTGGAACTACCTAAAAATCGTCACAGTCAAGCCGTTCTGATTTAGGTGTAAGGAATGGCGCCTGCGACTGAAAATGAAGATTTGCAATTCCGACAGTACTTTGGCTTGGTGTCATGGGGGGGAAGCATGCGTTCGGACAGAAACTGGACATGTCAAATAAAGTGCATGGTTAATAAATAACGAAGAGACACAATTAATTTATTTATTAATAAAATCTTGGAGCGGGCCGAATATAATTTTGTGGCGGGCCGGATGTGGCCTACAGGTCATAGTTTGGAGACCCCTGTACCAGAGAATTGATTTATTTTGATCCAAAAAAGTGTTTATATAAAATTGAAAAAAAAACTGAGGTTAACTGAGGTATAGATTCAATTTAGAGGTAATGTACTGATATTTGCGTTGTAAGAAAGAAAGAGTGAAAAAACATTTAGGAAAATACACCCTCAGTACACCCGACCGGGATTCAAACCACGAGCTCCCCGTCATCGGCATTCCAGTCTGTCACGAGAATGACGCCTCAGAACATTTTACCATCTAATTGGGTGACTAGATAGCTAAAGTCACTGATATCCACATTGATGGTTGAATGGTCTAAGGCGTCACCCCCGTAATAGACTAGAATGCCGATGACTGGGGTACCAGGGTTCGAATTCCAGTCGGATGTACTGAGGGTGGTTTACCCTAAGCTGTTTTCTATTCTACCTTCACGTAAATGTGGGTACATCTCAAAATGCAGCCTTCTTCATCCCTAGCTCATGAGCGTAATTGGTACACATGGGTATAACCTACACAAGTATTAAGACGGGGTGTTTAAAAAAACGCTTGTATTAAAACAATTTTAGTATATTCTCTGCAGCTATAACTTCTTATAGATATTATAGATACCTATAAAATAAATGTTATCAATGTTGGAGGCAAAAAAAGTTTGAATTTCCTGAACTGTTCTTCCTACCAAAATCAGAAGTGCGTGTGCTTTATCAAACAAGTGAGTGGGATAGTTTGTGAAACTTAGTTAATTTTTCTCAAATATATTCAAATAAAAAACTAGTGTATCGATTTCCTGGATGAGGGAACTCTCCTTTATCCGTGGTGGCACTGAAAGGAGCAGCGGTGGCGGCAGTGAGCGCGCTGAGTGGAGGGGAGACAAACTAATGGAAATACAAGTGAATGCAAGAACCAAGCATCTCCAACAAAATGTTCGTTAATAGGAACAATAGTGAAGTAAACCACACAACAAAGATTGCACCCACTTCAGTGGCTGAACAGTTTATAGCGTCATTCTCGTGCTAGACTGGCCTACTGATAGACGTGGATATCGGGATTCTAATCCTTCACGGGTCTACTAAGAGTGGTGTCTCCTAAATAACAGTTTAACGTGCGATCCGAATCATGGGGGAGGCCTGGCATTACACACAATCACAAGTTTTGTTTAATACACGTCCTGTCAGAGGTGAAGGAAGGGTTTGGCAATCAGATAAATCTGTGCCGGGACCGAGGATTGAACCCCGGACCCCCAGCACGGAAGTCTTGACACTTTACCCCTAGACCGCCAGGTCACCGGTATGGATTTAATTTATAGATATTAGACACTACAGAAGACAGTAATATGTTCGTGAATATGATATTTAAGAATATAAAAATTAGTATTGAATAAATTTACATCATATTGAACATAAGTACTTAGCAGTAGGCTTACTTCAAGAGTAAAATCAATGTTTAATACTTATATGAACATCAAAATAATATATCAAGGTGTGTTTTTACCTTTTTGCCACCTCTTCTTCTTGAGCCAACAACCCAGAGGTTGGTTTGATGTTATTTATATTCATCCGGAGATGGGCATGCACTCAGACCTTCAGCTGGTTAGTGCCGCCTGCATCATCTGGTAGAAATCCCATGTACCAGGGGAGTTTAGGGAGTATGGTAGTTCCCCGTTGCCTTCCACACTGAATTTCTATGAGTGAGGGTGAAAGCGACTACCGATTTTGCTGGAAATGTATTTTCACACTACTTCCAGGGTTCTTTTACGTGCCATAGTCGTTATGGGACCAACGGGTTTATTTACCCTCAAAAGGAAGTTGTGCTATGGATTTTGATTGCTATAGGAAAATCCATCAACCTCGACTGGGTTTTAACCCACGAGCACTTTACCCCAAGACCACAGAGGTAAACAAATTGTAATTAGCATGTCTGAATAATTAATATAAAAATATTTTAAAGTGCATTGTGGGTGAGCCCGCAAGTAAGATATACAGACCAAGCGGCCGATGCCATTAGCAATGATAGTGCCAACATTTGCAGATAGAGGGTGTCATATGGTCAGCACAACGAAGCCTACGGCTGCTATTCTCAGTTTTTTAAACCATAACTCTTGCTTTTTCATTCAAATAGCTCTTCATTTGTCTTCACGTTTTGACTCCATTCCAGACTTAATGCTTTACAGATAAAGTCTAGAATAGCCAGGGATTAAAACCGGGTTATCTGGATCTGAATCCAGGAATTCCTAACAATATAACACAGTTTAAAGTTAACTGTAGAGTTATTTATGTATTTTACTGTATATACGTGAAATAAAACGAAAGTGAATGTATTCACGAAATTTATTTCTTGGTATGTGAATAATTGTCAATTAGGTCGATTTTAATTAGAACTAACCATATTCAAAGTATACACATTTTTACTTAGTAGAGGACGACATCGTTATTTGCCTGAAATGGCCAGAAAAATAGTACCAACTGCAGTATTATCATTTTATTCTTAATTTCCACATAACAAATCAAACTTTCAAGCTCAGATAAAATATTTACATACACCAAAGACCGCTAAAGAAGAAGTTAAATGTGTGTTTGCTCTGGCTATTATGACAGTCAAATTTGGAACAAAGGAAAATATTAAAAATTTAAGGATTTGAAATTGAGCCATAAATTTTTGCTACATACTTTGAGTAGTTTTTTAAAAATTATTTTAGCCAAAAAATGCTATTTATTTACGGATTTTTAATACGGAAACTCAACTTTTTATTCAACGATTTTCCAAAAACTCTACCTACCACAAATCAGGGTTTATTTGAATACAAGAAAGATTTCGACGTTTGAAAAATGACAGAACTCGTGTATAGCACCCTGATCGGTTTTCCGTGATATATTGCGTATCGCGAGATCAGTACAAATCTTGAACGCATTCGGTGACACAAGGATGGATTACAAGCTCAATTTTCATAGGTAGAACCTCATCCGACAGAAAAGTTACTAGATCTAATTTCACGTATTCCTGTTGTAATATAGATTTAATTTAACACCTCAATTACAACACCTGCTGGATCCTGGCTCATTGGGACAACAGTGAGATCTCTATCAGTAGGCGGCTCCGGGAGGCCCGGGTTCGATTCAAAGGAGAGTGCTCAGTTGTGTAACATATATTTTGGTTCAGGAGAAAGACAAAGCAAGGTCACTTACTAGTCTCTCTCCAATTGTGTGTGCCGGTGAAACACCCAGAGGATACCCCGAGATATTAAGATTATTAATTATTATTTTATATTTCATATTTTCAAAATACTTTAAAGATGTATTCACTTTCATAGAACTGTGTGCCAGCTGTGTCATGTCATTACCAAGCTCTCGACCGTTTTGGTTACCGTAGTTACTTTTGACATTGAGTTTTGCTGCTATCTCCTTCAAAAAAAAATTTTCCGTGAGATTATTATTGTATTCTTTATGTTGCAAATTATATATTTGCACCAAAATTATTAGATTTTCTTCGTCCATATTAAGTAAATGCAGCACACGATGATTGTGTGGGAATGTTCTGCAGCCACTATCCAGATTGTAGATAAGAACCTTCGTGAAGGTTCGCACTTGCCGGAAAAAGCCGAGCTAGGAGAAACACATGGTCGATCTCAAGTCATACTTACATGACCGTGCGCCTACCATGCCGGACCGTGACACCTTTGAAGCAATCAAAGACTACACAGTTGGCGCACAGTACTCTCAGTGCGAATCCAACTTTACAATGTCAAGTCATGTAATCTGCAGCTTCCACTTTTTATGTATCCGTTTATTTATGACAACAGCAGATATGCCACTTTTTTTAGCATATTGTGTCCATATCAAGGATTTGTCAACAAGGTATCTGTTTGTGGCACATTATATATATAGGACATCCCCTTATTGTGTTTATGTTAAGGATATGTCAACATGTTCAAAAAGTGGTATATCTCCTTCTGCTATACAACAATAAATTTAATATAAATATTTATAAAATAAAACTAGTAAAAGAATAAATAATCAATTTTGTCAACAAAAAATATATCTGTTTTTTAAAAGGCTCTTCGTTTGAAAACTGTAATATAGCTCATAACGACTGTCAAAGGTAATTAAAAGATGTATGACCTTAGTTTTGACACTAAGTTAATATCATTTTACCAATTTACAGAGTTTACTCAAAACATCGGTTTGACAAAGGTTACCATTAAGATTCACTAATACACATTTAACAAAACCTTTCTGCATTAAGCACCAAATAATCCCATTACCCCACCTCTCACAAAGGAGGTTTTTTTGTATATATATATATATATTTAGCACCACGTCTTAATTCTCATTCGGGTTTTACGCTTTGTAGAATTAATTAAAATCCTGTCCAGAACACATTTGAAAATTGTTCAGCTATTTCCTGAAGCACCTTTCAGAACGGGAATAGTGTGAGAGACTTTTGGATTGTAATGGTGATATTTCTCATGCCCAGCCAGTCATAACCATGAAGGTCTTAAACTAAAATATTTAGCTAGTGTCCATTCCAAGTGATGGCTGCTCATTCCAAGTGGTTCGTGACAATTCAGAGTGAGCGGTGTCAATTCAGTTTGATTTTTGCCAATTCAAAGTGATGTAGGTCAGTTCAAATCGATGTAGGTCAATTCAAATTAATGTAGGTCAATTCAGAGTGATGTTTTTAAGCTTGTACCAAACTGCTTGCTATCTTAAGTTAAACTTAAAAGAAAAAATAATAATAATATGTATCCAATGACAGCATTACACAGCAAGCCAGTTGGATATTTATCCTTCACAAATAATGTGTTTGTATTCACTGTCTCATTATTGTAAACCGTTTCTTAAAATCGACAATTAGGATCCGTGGGGAGAAAAAACTTAGTTGTTAAATGCCATAACACATATTATAAATATATAATTTTTTCAATTACGTGTTTTAAAACCCGTTCGAGCTATACGTATTTCATTTCACTCGTGGATTAGGGAGGTTAAATTGAGAAGAAATACACCTTTATTTGCGTGTAGGTAAAGTGGTGAACTCTTTGGGTAAAAAAAAACCAGTACACACACCCTCCCTCTCTAGGGGATCCAAATCACTTTCAAATTAGATTAGATAATCTCGACATTTATTCCACGTGCCCACCGACTAAATACATAACCCAAAACAAAATTAATATATAGAACATTCTTAATTTGAAGTTCAAAAATTTTTTTTTTTAATTCAAAAATCTTAAATTCGAATAAACCATTTCTATGAGTATCTAGGCATCTGGTGCGCAATAAATTAATAACCTCAAAATATTATATATATATATATATATATATATACACACACATTTATTTATAATATATAAAATGCACCTACGCAATATATACATGCATAAAAAAACCAGAAAAATTTAAAAACAAAATATTAAAACGAAAATTTAAGAATTTAAATCAGGGCGTTCGTTACGTGATTACATCGTCACACAGAAGTGAAGAAAGCCGAGCCAACACATTCCCTATTTTATGTAACCCGCACGATACCAGTGCAGAATTCTCCGCTATATCCTTTATTTTGGGTCAATGACTAATTATATACGACATTCTTGGAAAATAAGTGTGATTTAATAAAGATCGTTAAATTAGGTTTGAAATGAGTACTAACTAAAAAAAAATTAACAATTAATAGGCTTCGAATTATCGAAATAGGTCCTTCTAAAATTCAAAATAGATGTGTGGTTTTTTTTACAGTTGATTCAGATAGCAATTTCATGGAGATTCATGGTGTGTTCGAACTAGCCAATTTTTCGAACTAACCAATGTCGAAATAGTCAGATACTACTGTATATTATATACAGTAATTTTCTCTGTTTCTACTTTAATTTTGGGACAACTACAGCACTTATTGTATATGTTTTACTTAAAATACACTAACTATATGCATAGGTCCACGTTACAACATGACGTATAAACTAACTTAACTTAAGCCAACACAATTAAGGTGGGGTGGGAATTAACTAAAGTTAAGTTGAGTATTTCTTTATAACAATAATATTTTTCGAACAAAATAAATCAAATATCGATGCAGTAGATACGTTCATTTAATTTTTAACATTTTGTAATTTCAACAGATTCTTTTTTTTATATATATATTTTTTAGCACCGCGTCTTACTATCCGTTCAGGATATACGCTTATATACTACTCTGATGGTTTTAGGGATTAGGGAGATGATATTAATATGAAATATACCTGTATTTGTATGTAGGGAGAGTGTAAAAACATTTTTGATTTTTTTTTACACCCGAGCGAGATTAGAACCTCGATCTCCCCGTCATTGTCAGTCTGATCTACTGCAAGAGTAGCGCGTTAGATCACAAGGCCACCGAAGTGGGTCAACCGGTTCTTAAATATTTCTCATGACTCATGAGCATAGTAGAAACCTTTTAAACGAAAATAGTAAGGCTTGTTTACAAATTTCACGATGCCCATGACAAAACATTCAAGAGCTGTTGATATGATAGTGCATCTAAAATTAAACCAAACGTATCTTATAAAGCAATATTTTATTTATTTTGGAGAGAAAAATATTTTTTTTTATAAAAACTATAAAAAAAAACAAATTCCATTTCACCCCACTTTAACCATCAACACCCAAATTTGGTACAAAAAAAATTGCGACATTTGATTAAGATAAATTCAAAAAACAATTATTCATTTACAAATTATAAGTACCTGCTTCAGTAATCTAATGGCCTAAGGCATTAATAGTGCAATAAAATCTACTACCAATGACTGGGAGATGGGGTTCGAATCCATCTTTGGTGTACTAAAATTTGTTTATTTTTTCCTAAATGGTTTATCACTATACCTTCACTCGCATGCGTGTACACTTCTTCTGAATTCAACCTTATGTATCCTTAACACATAGGCGTAGTTAGTAAATATACGTATACCCCAATAAGGTAGTGAGAGAAGCATGGTGCTAAAAGAAATATATATTCTAAGCAATACAAAGAGTCGAACCAAAGTCCGCTAAGCCAAGCTGGGAGAGTAGAGAACGTGAGTTTTTATATCAAAAAACAATTTTTGGTCAAAATAAATAAAATATTTCTTCAGTACGAACATAATTATAGTTCAATTTTCTTCACGTGGTGATATCAACATTTGTTGATGATCTGTCATGAGCATAGCAGTATTCTATGAAGAAACCTTTTAAAGGAAGAGAAAAGGTTTTCATTAAATTCCAGGACACCCTTGACAATTGTTGGTATCACCGTGTGAAGAAAATTAAATGCTATGTTTCTACTAGAGAATTTTTTTTTTTACTAAAGATTTTTATATAAAAACTGCAAAAATACTTCCATTAACTCGCGTTCCATACACTCCCGCCTTAAGTTTCCCACCTTAAGTTATTCGAGTAATGTTTACTACTCCCAGAGATAGCCTCCAAATCCCCATTTAAAACCGGAGTGAATGGGTTGAATTCCTCTTGGAAGTAGGTGTACAATGACTCGCCTCTTTAAGCTAACACTCAGTTTTTATTGCCCCTGTATGTTCTGATCACGCCTTACAAGGGTCGGTCAGACCCACTTTGTTCAGAGAAGTTGAGCTCCTCTTCTTCTTGAGTAGGTACGGAGTTGGGGGGTTGGGGGGCGATGGAGGGTTGGTGTAGAGGGGCGGACGGGGCTGTTAAAGGGGCTCAAAACTGTTGTAACTCAATTAGAGAGTCAAAATGGCTGCTATCAGGTCTCCAAACCCTGCCTAACCCCGGCTACAGTGTCCCAACGACCTTCTATCACAAAATTATGTCAGGGAAAATAGGTGAGAAGTAAAGTTAAAAACGACTCATCTCCATTGGGTTTTTTAACAAAAGATTTCCTATAGCTAAAGATGAATAATTAAATCAAATTAATAAATAAACGCCAGCAGTTACTAATTTAGAAGAATTAACTAAAGCAGATGCTGGAGTGGGATTAGCTACTGTAGCAGGAAGTCAAGAAAAAGGTATTTGAGCCTTTTTTTGCTATACCAGCTAATATTTCTATAAATATTATTATTATTACTATTATTATTTCATCAGAATTTTTCATATTAACTCAAATATAAAATGTCATCTCCTAAATTTAATATTCTCGCAATGTATATTAATAATATGATATGATAAAGCAGGTAATATAACAAGATTATAAGATTTTACATTCTGATAATAAATTACAAAATAATATGAAACTAAATCCAAACCACCCCATCCTAATAAAGCTCTAATTAAATTTAATTAAATCTAATAATTATAGATATTATTGAAAATCAAACATTAAAACTAGTAATATGTTCGATATAATCATCAACAACTATTTCCAGCCTGTGGCCGAGTCAGTTTAGTAAAATGCCTCCATCTTCCTCTCTCTTCCATCATTTTTCCTCCTTTAATTGCTTCAATTCTTCTCCTCTCCCTTGCACATTCTCTGTTATCGGCTCCTCCCATCTCTTTCTTGCACTTCCTTGATGTATTTTCCCTACATACTTTATTTCCATCATTTTATTTAACATCCATCCTTCTCCATCATAATTACATGCCCATATCATCTCAGTCTTGCTCTTTCCCGGGTAGCTGCATTCCTTATCCTATTTCTCCCAATGACAGCTAACATGTTCCTTACAAGCTTCATTGCCATAGCCTTCACTTTCCTATTCTTTCTTACAATCAATGTCCATTTTTCTGCTTCATATGTGACAATGGGTACGCCCTGTACAACACTCCTACACTTCAAAGGCACTTCTCGACTCCATAGAAGGTCTCTTACACACCTATAGAACAACTCTTCCTACTGTCTTTTAATTAGAACCTTTCTACTTCTACCTTTTACCTCAATAACGCTCCCATGATATTTTACGTTCTGTACTTTTCTCAGCTCTAATCCACCAAATGTTATAGATTTACTGCCTTACCCTCATCATTTTCATTACCATCACTTCACACTTCGCCATGTTAGATTTCATTCCATTCCTATAGTTTTTCCTGTACTTTCTCTTCATTCTCCCCCCATTATGTTAAGTCATCAGCAAATATCACGGCCTTCATTCTTTCCTCTCTGAGTTTTTCTGCCACTTTATTCATGACCATTTCCATTTCCATTACCATTACAAATAGTAGTGGGGAGAGGGCACTCCCCTGCTTCATTCCACTTTTATTTGGAACCACTACGTCCTCCCACTATCCGTCTTAACACAACTCCTGTTATCCTCATACATGCTTTTCACTCTCATTACAACTCCTCTTTCCACTTCGGCATTCTCCATCGCTATATGCTCGATATAATATGTTCAAACATATTGTTAGTACAAGTTACGTGCTTATAATAATACAACCACATATGGGAGAGAGAAAAATATCCAGCAATTAATCAACTTCATCTCAATTAGTTGCCTTCTATTATTGTGTCAGAAAAAGCAAAAATATATTATTATTTTTGTGTGTATGTGTGGCATAAATTTTCGACAAATTTCAAGGAATCCTCAAGTAAAACCAGTACTAGAAATACTTTTATTACTTTCTATTGATCTCTCTGAGTGAGAAGTATTGTGGTCATAAAAAGTATCGAATTCGATATGTTGATGGATATCTACGTTTCATAATCCTCTGAACCATAATAAGTTGTTTTCGAGAAGTCGTGTCTGTATCTCAGCCTAGAGCCGAAATCATTTTACCGGTTGGGCTAAAACTCAGTATCTAACGGTTTTAATAAGATTCCCCCAAGGAGTTTTTTTTAAATGAGATGCCTAACCGTAAAATTAAGGGTAGCTTACTTAAACGTGAACAAAGAAAAAAAGTTTCCCTCATTTTAGCACTGTTTATTTTAGCATTACAAACAAAATTGCGCCTCTCATTTTTTTTTTCCAGTATAATGATTTGGAGGGTAGTGCACATAAGCGGGTATCTCCGATTTTGATCATAGCTCCACAATTATTTAACACACACTAGAACAATCCACATAAAAACTATTTTGAACTCTAGTGTCGGCCATATCTGAAAAAATGATTATTCCCACCGAATACTAAAACAGGCATTCAACCAGTACACCTCAATAGCAATCTGTGTACAGTACCTTAGCCAGGAAAAATAAATTATTTTACAAGACCAGAACGTCAAAGTATAAATTTATTATTTCTGAATCTAGTAAAAGGATTGCAAATTTTTATTTTATATTTAAAAAATCGACAAAACTTTAAACAAGTCTAGTGTTTAACCAAGGCTTTTTTTTTAATCTAAAATACGTATTGCTCATTTCGGTGGTAAGGTCTGATCTTCCTTATAAATAATTCACATCGTTTTGTGAGTTGTAAAATGGTGTGAGAAGTATACTAAGTATCTACAGTGCTATTTTTCAAAACTAGTAAATCTGTTGTTATCATTACAACATTCTTAAAATTTCTCTATGGATTTCCAGTTGAAATATCTCCTGCGGTTAATTCTCCTTGAATTTTTATATTTCTCCTTGGTGAAGACAGAAAACAACTTAATAACATATTCAATAGTATTTTAAATTCATGGATGTTCATGAGGCTCTAGACGAAAATCTCATCAATCCAAATCACGCGAGATGAGCTATTAAAACGAAAAACCTTTTGAGCAGCCGCAGCCAAGTACAGTACATAGCATACGTTGTTCAACCTTGGTCCTTAGTCCTCGCATTTGATGATTATTTTGGTTAGGAAAAATCATACAGATATATGAAATGCCAAATGGTCAAGTTAAAACATGAACTCGCTACACTTGATAAAAAAATATTCCAACTGTAAAAGATATTCTTATTTCGAGTGTTACAAATTACATTACTGTGAAAGAGCTCTCAAACCGAGTGCGTTGCGTAGCTGGGAGCCACGCGGAGCGCTGCATTGCGCGGCTGGGAGCCACGCGGAGCGCTGCGTTGCGCGGTTGCGAGCCACGCGGAGCGCTGCGTTGCGCGGTTGGGATCCACGCGGAGCGCTGCGTTGCGCGGTTGCGAGCCACGCGGAGCGCTGCGTTGCGCGGTTGGGAGCCACGCGGAGCGCTGCGTTGCGCGGTTGCGAGCCACGCGGAGCGCTGCGTTGCGCGGTTGCGAGCCACGCGGAGCGCTGCGTTGCGTGGTTGGGAGCCACGCGGAGCGCTGCGTTGCGTGGTCGGGAGCCACGCGGAGCGCTGCGTTGTGTGGTTAGAAATCATGTGGAGCTTTGCGTTGTGTGGTTGAGAATCATGCGGAGCGCTGCATTGCGTGGTTGGGAGTCATGCGGAGCGTTGCGTTGTGTGGTTAGGAATCATGCGGAGCTTTGCGTTGTGTGGTTAGGAATCATGCGGAGCTTTGCGTTGTGTGGTTGGGAATCATGCGGAGCGCTGCATTGCGTGGTTGGGAGTCATGCGGAGCGCTGCATCGCGTGGTTGGGAGTCATGCGGAGCGCTGCGTTGCGTGGTTGGGAGTCATGCGGAGCGCTGCGTTGCGTGGTTGGGAGTCATGCGGAGCGTTGCGTTGTGTGGTTAGGAAACATGTGGAGCTTTGCGTTGTGTGGTTAGGAATCATGTGGAGCTTTGCGTTGTGTGGTTAGGAATCATGTGGAGCTTTGCGTTGTGTGGTTAGTAATCATGTGGAGCTTTGCGTTGTGTGGTTAGGAATCATGTGGAGCTTTGCGTTGTGTGTTTGGGAGTCATGCGGAGCGTTGCGTTGTGGGGTAGGGAGTCATGCGGAGCATTGCATTGCGTGGTTGGGAGTCATGCGGAGCGTTGCGTTCTGGGGTTGGGAGTCATGCGGAGCGTTGCGTTGTGGGGTTGGGAGTCATGCGGAGCGTTGCGTTGTGGGGTTGGGAGTCATGCGGAGCATTGCATTGCGGGGTCGGGAGTCATGCGGAGCGTTGCGTTGTGGGGTTGGGAGTCATGCGGAGCATTGCATTGCGTGGTTGGGAGTCATGAGGAGCATTGCGTTGCGTGTCCCCTGAGTTGAGCGTCAGCTAGGAAGCGTCGACGAGTACGACGAAGTTTACAAAACAATAAAAAGATTGTTAATCCATAGAGTTATTTATTGCGGACTGGATGAAAGCAATGCTAGGCAACACGCCCAATACAAGGAACCACAGCCCGATTCAGAAATAAATAATCTTTTAACTAGAACCAATTTCATATATTCGTACCACAAGTCAGGTGAACTACATTTGTCACTTTTGATAGATATTAATATCGATACCTAAAAGATAACACTAGTAACATAGTAAGATGCTGATGACAAAAAAAAAACTTAATTGTAATGTAGGCCCTAGCCTGATTTTGGTAGGAAGCCCGTTTCGGAAGGTTATACTGCGAACCAGAATCCTACTGTACATTAGTATTTATATAGGATAAAAGACCTTATAACGGTAGTAGGAAGTCCGTTCTGTAAAATATGTTAGCCTACCAAAATAGTACCTTACATTAGGCTTTAAGTACTAACTAAATAAAGCCTTCCTAAACGGGCTTCTTACCAAAATCAGAATATATATCACTTCGCGTCGACTTATCGCATATAGAGGCGCGACATACTTTGTGTGAGAGATCCTTAAGAGTGAACATACTGAATATTCCTTTTCAACATTTTATTTTAACGAGTTATAGTGTAAGAAGGGGAGGGCATTGAATATATATTAAATAATAAATCGCAGCTCCAAGGTGTTTGACGTTTGATATTTATGCAAATATTTGGCTGCTATAACTACAACCCCAGCATGCGAGGTATATCAAAGGCGGTGTTTTTTCATGTAATCCTTTGTACAGTTATCTATAACCACAAGTTTAATTTTTTGTTTTTTAGTCCCACGTTTTACTTCTTGTTTAGGCTATACGCATATTTACTAATTACACTAAAGTTTTAGGGGTGAGAAAGGTTGAACTTTGAAGAAGTGTACCAGAATTTGCGTGGTGGGAAATCGGAAATTTTTTTTTGAAGAACCACCCTTAGTACACCCAACCAGTCTTCGAACCCCACTCTCAGCAGTCTAGTCTATTGCGAGATTGATGCCTTAGACGATGCGACCACTGAAGCAGATGAGGTTTAAATCATATAGCTCTTGTGGTTCCTGGTTTACTCAAAATTGTTTTTTTAATGAGTTCGTAAATGAATAAATATAAAATTAGGAGGCAGGAGCTGTTTACTATGACAATTATTCATATTACATGTGAACCATCGCTTCTCCTATGTAATAGAAGAAGTGACGAGTTCGTACATACAATAAATAAATGAGCGTTTGGGAAGGATGAGACATAAGAGAAATATATTAGTTTAACACATCAGTTTATTTAAAAGTAAACAAGTGAAATAGAATTACATGCGTTTTAAATTGATTTTAGATCAACAATCCGTTGTTATTTTATTAAAGATAGCTCAATTCAGTTATCATAGACGTATAGTTCCCGATAGACAAGAATAGCAATAAGCACCTTGATGACAAGGAACTAACAGAAGTAAGATTGAACATATAGTTTAGTTTGGTTTAGTAGCTATAGAAATAAGAACCAACACTCATTTTCCTACGAGGGAGCGTCTGCCTTAACATAGTGGCAGTCAAAATTATGCAACAAATAATAATATAAGGTTAAGCGACAATACATAAAGACAATCACGCCTAGCTAATCCCAGACTAATGCCTGAAAGGTTTGTTCATGAATAATAGTGAAACTATAGTGAATGAAAACAAAGGGTATTAAGTCCTGATTTTATAGAGTTACTACGAAGGAAGTTATATAAGCTAGCTAGCTTGAGTTAACTCCATAGAGAGCTAGGAAAACCTAAGAATAATCTCCTAGAAGAGGAACTAGCACATTACAAATAGTAAATAGCGAGCTATCAGGCATCTAAGCTGTTAAATTACTATGACCGGTCAATTTCTAATAAGTACTGCCTGGACATTCAATAGTGTATTTATACTTACACCCTAACTTGAACACACAATAACTGGTACAAACAATATTTGTTTTACTCAATACAAAGGACGCCGAATGGGCCGGAGATAAAACCCTATCCCCGTGGGCCACTACTACGAACTAGTTGTGCTCCCACAGGCTCCGCACCGTAAATAGATACACTAAAAAGAAATAATAGTGACTGCTATCTGTCACTAATATAATTAGATCATTAAACAAAGCGATAGATAGCCTGATTGCCCTCATTAAGTGGTCCTAAACAAGGCCACACAGTTTAGGGAATGAAGACTTCCCTAGTATATAAAACAATATCTTAAGGACTTAATAAAAAGAATTCAAAAGCACTGACATACTGAATCAAGTCGTATGAACAGTCGTATGAACAAAATACATAGATTAATTAAGAATTAATAGCCGGAGCTATTATTTATGCTTATTAGTAGGGAATTACTCCACTAGATATCATATTCAGAATATTTATGCTTATTAGTAGGGAATTACTCCACTAGATATCATATTCAGAATAAGATACATAGAGCATAAAGCTCATAATTTCAAACTATGCCTTATGGGCATATGAAAACAAGTTAGATATTCTGACACATAAACTATGTCATATGGACATAAGAAAAGAACGTTAAGACTACCATTATGCCTTAATAACATAGAAAAGTAGTCTGATTCCCTGACTAACAAAACACTATGTCATGGACATAGCAAAAGAATACCAAAAGTCCAACGCCGACTCTAACTTCCAAATACTCGTAGTCTCTGACGAGGCTTTATCTGCGACGAAGAAGAGAGACCGACGCCTCACACATCGTGGTCAGCAGTAACTTGTTTCATCGATGTAGATTAACGTCAGATGTGTTGCTCGATCGAATTGATAAAATAAAATACAAAATGTGAAGCGAGGAATGCCGGTTATATACAAACAGAACTGACTAACTCAAAGTTTGAATTTGGACACCCAAGGGGAATGGGGGTTAAGTTGAGAAATTGCGCTGAATAACCACTAGCGCTCGTAGATGGTGCGGACCCCAGAGAAGAACATATCTGTCATTTCTTCGAAGCGAGGCCTGTGGGTAAGATGTTTAGCTTATGGTCCCGGCATAGTCATCTGAGGAAGTTTTCCTGGATCTTGGGCTTTTCCCGGCAACATAAATCCACCGTGAGTTATTATCTGCCACACATTATTAGAATATATTAGCTCTTGTATCCATCGTGCTAATTATATTTATGGTATTTTTATTGTACGTGTTAAATAGCAAGTTTAACAAGCTACACATGTTCGTACTAAATTTACGAAAAAATATACTATAGTTAAAATGTTCAGTTTGAAAATTATTATTTAAAAAATAAAATAATGCATTTCATCACACTATTTAATCGTGTTTGGGACTGGTCAAATGTGTTTTATTCTTCAGGAATAATTCAATTAATTTTAAATATAAATAAAATCTTCACCCACAAATATTACTCGTATGGGTCAAATTTAATGAAGTCGTATGATAATCTTACAGTAGCCTTGAGCATGTTCTTTACGATTTTGAGACCGATGCTAAGAGCCCAATTTTTATAGAAAAGACTTTACTAAGCAGTTAGAATAGCTACTAGATATACTTCTATGTATTCGTACTTCAAGTCATGTGATTGATTTTTAGCTGTAGTAGTTTATATAGATCATCAATATTTATAAAATAATACAAACAAAATATTAAAGTTTTACAAAGGTGTTGCCATTTTCTAAATGACCTCTTATTAAAATTGGACTATCGTTGATCCAACACCACATTTCGGCCAGATCCTAGTATTAATGTTTAGCCAATATTCATGGTAAAAAATTTCTAGTACATTAATCACTTAGGGCATCAATTTATTGCAATTGAGTGATCCAAATTTTAATGCCACTTGGGGAAAAGAAAGAATGTCTTAAATTGTCACGAAAGCAGGCTAAGTACGAATATTTCGGGGTAACCTTAAGTATGCTACCGGCCTATATTAACTCCCTTTATGTTAAGTATAAGAAAAACATCGATAGCTTGAATATATATCTGTGAACCATTTCCCTATAGACACACTATTTGTAAATATATTTTTTTAAATATATTTAAATCGTTTTACAATTTTTTTTAAAGATCATGTGCTCTTTAGGCACTTACATTGTCTTGGTAATATAACTTAACGAACTCAAATTACCACACTTATAAAAAAGCTGCAATAATATACTAAATCATTATATGCTTTAAATTGAACCAAAATCTAAGAAAAATGCTTTGAGGTTTGGACAAAAAAATATATTAGAGTAACATTTTGATACACGTAGGAATATAATATAAGCCTAAAAGCGTTTAGCTATCTATTCAAGGGAGATAAAATTTGATCAGAATTTTGTAAAATAAATGGTACGGCGCACCGCACAGACTTTCTCTCTCTTTCTATAAACTCGTAAGATTTCTGAACGGAATAATGTACATTGTATCATCACCACTCCACATAAGAGCACGCATAAAATAATATACAATGCTATATAATCAATGAGAAAAGAGGCGCATCTTTGTCCACCTAAGAGCATTTCAAACAGTTTAATGTCTTCCACAAGGGTCAACACTTCGTATTAAAATTTCGATTTCTGGTTAAAATTTTAACATTTTATAAGGTGTTGCAGATCTTCAAGTCATCGCATTGATATTTAATTATTCATTTATACATTTTGACCAATAAAAAATGTAAATATTGACTATTGAGTCTAAAATGGAGATAGATCATTGCTATGCAAACATTTCTCCTAAGAGATTTAAGGAAAAATAACATACTTTTTTAGATACTTATATTTAATTACTCTATGGCATTGGAGAATTATTGCGTTAAGACTTAAGTAGTATATGTTTACAACTAAAGCTCACAAAATTGTATTAATATATTTGCAAATATCTCAGAAACTGCTGCTTTTATAAAAATATATGTCAAATAAAAGTTTTTTATTTCTAATAGTCCTACAATTTTGCAATGATAAGTTGTTTAGTTTCTCCAATAGTTGTGGAGATACGGAAATTAACGCTTCTGTAAAGTACCCTAAAAATCATTTTCATAGGAAAATGAAAATAGCCAGTTTATTTATAATCTTAATCAACGCCTAGATACGAATTTTAATCAAAATCGTTTGAGCAGATTTTGAGAAAACCAAATTTTTCTCTTTTCGCCCTTCAGTAAACTACCCTTAATTTTAAGTTTTTATAGACACACAGACAGACGGCATTGCAAAGACTATTTTTTAGGGTTCGGGGGGTCATGAGACGTCGACATCCATCAACATTTCAGGTTAGTTTTTTTTTACGGTCGCAATACTTAAACTTTAATGTCCAAAAAGTTAAAAAAATTCATATAATTGCGTATAGATTGAAAGTTATTGATTTTATAAAAATATGTTTCGGATAAAATATCTGTATTATAAATATATATACATATTTGTAATGCTAAGTAATTTCATATCTCAAATAGTTTCGGAGCTATTATAAAAAATGTTAATTGACGCATCAGACCGGAGCCCTTAAAGCCATTTTGCCGAAATATTGAGGGTAGCCATTTTGTTTGGAATATTTATTAATGTTTATAAATGAAATTTAATCAAAATCGTTAGAGCCGATTTTGAGAAAATCGACTTTTTCTCTTTTTGCCCTTCAGTAAACTACCCTTAATTTTAAGTTTTAATAGACACACAGACAGACGGCATTGCAAAGACTATTTTTTAGGGTTCGGGGGGTCATGAGACGTCGACATCCATCAACATTTCAGGTTAGTTTTTTTTACGATCGCAATACTTAAGCTTTAATGTCCAAAAAGTTAAAAATATATATATAATTGCGTATAGATTGAAAATTATTGATTTTATAAAAATATGTTTCGAATAAAATATTTGTATTATAAATATATATACATATTTGTAATGCTAAGTAATTTCATATCTCAAATAGTTTCGGAGCTATTATAAAAAATGTTAATTTACGCATCAGACCGGAGCCCTTAAAGCCATTTTGCCGAAATATTGAGAGTAGCCATTTTGTTTGGAATATTTATTAATGTTCATAAATGAAATTTAATCAAAATCGTTAGAGCCGATTTTGAGAAAATCGACTTTTTCTCTTTTTGCCCTTCAGTAAACTACCCTTAATTTTAAGTTTTAATAGACACACAGACAGACGGCATTGCAAAGACTATTTTTTAGGGTTCGGGGGGTCATGAGACGTCGAAATCCATCAACATTTCAGGTTAGTTTTTTTTACGATCGCAATACTTAAGCTTTAATGTCCAAAAAGCTAAAAATATATATATAATTGCGTATAGATTGAAAATTATTGATTTTATAAAAATATGTTTCGAATAAAATATTTGTATTATAAATATATATACATATTTGTAATGCTAAGTAATTTCATATCTCAAATAGTTTCGGAGCTATTATAAAAAATGTTAATTTACGCATCAGACCGGAGCCCTTAAAGCCATTTTGCCGAAATATTGAGAGTAGCCATTTTGTTTGGAATATTTATTAATGTTCATAAATGAAATTTAATCAAAATCGTTAGAGCCGATTTTGAGAAAATCGACTTTTTCTCTTTTTTCCCTTCAGTAAACTACCCTTAATTTTAGGGGTAGATATCCAATTCCAAAAACCCCTCGGGGCAACCCTATGAAAACCCTAGATATCAAGTTTCAGCTCAATCGGTAAAATAGTTTAGGCTCTAGTTGGAGGTACAGACAGACAGACAGACAGACAGACAGACAGACAGACAGACGGAAATTCAAAAACCACTTTTTCGGATTCAGGAAGTCATGAAACGTCAAAATTCATCAAAATCTCGAGTTCGATTTTTTTGACGATCACAATACTTTCTCTACCTGTAAGATAGAGAGAAAGTAAAAACAACTATTTTGTTCCATTTAATCAAAATATTAAATTAACTTATTACTCTATAGCAGGCCTGTGCAAATTTTTTGGACTTAAGGACCGCATTGAGAATTTAAATATAAGAATTGGTCACCAAGTAAAATAACATGTTCAGGTAGAGGCAATCTATTTTAAAATCAAATTACATATTCTAATTAATATAATAAAGTGAGACAATATATAAAAATATGTAAGTGATTAGCCGATAAAACATTATTTAATAAAATTAATGGAATTTGTTCATATCTTTCAAGATTTCAAGATTTTTAAGATTTTTATTTAGTAGTTGAAATTCTTAAAACCGCTTGTAAATATTCGTGCTCGATTTATACGCTAATGCACACATTACGCTAATGGTTCCAGGGATTAGGAAGGTTATATTTAGAGAAAGTGTACCCGCATTTACGTGGAGGGAGAATGTAAAACCATTTTGGAAAATCACCCTCAGTACACCCGACCAAGATTCAAACCTCGATTTCCCATCATTGGCAGTCTAGTTTACTGCGAGAGTAGTGCCTTAGACCACGCAGCCACCGAAGTGGGTGGGATATTATTTGTATTTTATTTTTTCATGTAAGATATTTTTAAGAATGGTAGTAATAATATATTTGAAAACAATAGAAGAAGATATTTTAGATTTTTTTAACTATTTAGAATGATTTGGAAGATTAAATTAGAAATATTTAATTTATAGTTTCAAATGGGGGAGGGGGGGATGAGGACTGAAACTACATATCCTGTACCAGCAAGGCCCTTTATTTTATGTGTGAGTCAGAATCTTGTTTCAACGTTCACGTGAGCTGTCTAAGCGTGTAAACGTATCATCCTTTGTAAAAAAACAATACTGTCAACTCCACCAGTTGTGTCACGACCGCTCGAGAGACAGCCCCACCACCACTTACGTAACGTCTGGGCATACATGACACAGGGTGATCCCAGGGGTATATGCACATACCCGTCGTACATGACATCAAAGCAGGGTCATGGGACTATAGAGGTAGCTCAGACCCAAACATATATCTCATAGATTAGTTAGTTAATTATTATTATTATCACTGCGTCTTACTATCCGTTCGGGTTGTACGCACTTACGCTAATGTGTAATGGTAGGGTGATTGCGAGATGAAATGGAGGACCTTAGAGATGAGGAAGGTATAATTTAGAAGAAATGTATCTGCATCCAATTTTTTAGCAACGCATCCTACTAACTGGTCCGGTTATACGCCAATGTACTAGTTACTCTAGTGAGCTATGGATGATAATGGTTGTATCTAGACAAAGTGTACCCAAGTTTGCGTGAAGGGTGAGTAGAAAAACATTTAGAGAAAACCACACTCGGTACACCCAACTGGGATTCGAACCCCAATCTCCCCATTAATGGCAGTCCAATCTATTGCGAGAGGGACGCCTTAGATCATGCGGCTATCGAAGTGGGTCATATACCTGCATTTGCTTAGAACAAGAGTGAAACAATTTATGGAAAAAAAAGCCCAGTTCACCTATTCGAGGTTCGATCTCCAACCTCCCCTTCATCGGTAAACCAGACTGAAACGTTTTTCCGTATTACCACCGGTGCAAGTAAAAGTTTGATAAATAAACATTCACGTTTTTAATGAGCTTGACATTAATACTATTGGAACCTTAGTAAGTAAAAAAACTATTAATCTTAAGGCGAGTTAAGATGGAAGCTTCGGTCAGCTAAAAAGTATTAATCACTTTCAGGCATAACAGCTTAAAATACAATTGTATTTTTCTAGAACTACTTATCTATTTTGTCTTAGCTTATACTCCCTTTCACCCTTAATATACAACCACCCTCTGTCATATCAATAAGAAAGAGGGGAAAGAAAACTACTAAACTTCTTATCTCAAGGTAAAGAGGAAAGCTCTCCGCTAGTTCTTAAATATCTTAAAATTTTCTGTTGTGAGCCTACCAAAAGATTATTGTATTTGCTAGAGGAAGGCTAAGTCCAGAGCCCTTTTTCATCAAGCTTAGTCTCATAGCTCTGCCAATATGTTTAAAAAGTTATTGAAAAAGAGTTAATGTCACATTTTTACACACTTATTTTCTAATAATAAAACTCAAACTATAGGGGTCTTAAGGAAAATGTGCTCTGTTGGAATCTTTTGACTTTATTTTGGAGTGAACCAAATTTTGAAATAACTCATCGTATTATTAAATATTGCATTTTGAGCTAAACATCTGTGCGGCAATTTCTCCCTTACCGGGGCGGCCAGCTTAAGGGCCGTTTATCGCAGTTTTTATTAAAAAAAACTTTGTTGACAAAATAAAAGTAATATATATTAAATAATTTTAGTGTAGTTTTAAAATAAACAGTTCTTAGAAATTTTCCATGAGCATATTGGCATTTAAACACAAACTTTTTTAATCGAGAGAAAAATTATTATTTAAATACCATTATATCCATGACAAATAAACAAGAACTTTTGATATTATTAAGTGTAGAAAATTAAATTCAACTTATCTACCTAAGCAATATTTAATTTATTTATTCAATAAAGTGTTTTGGTATAAATATTGTGAAAATATGGACCTTAATTAGCATTCCCTTTTAAACCTACCTCCTTCCCACTTAAATATTTCAACGTTGGTTTACCAATGAAACAGGAAATATGTTTTTCCTTTATATGCCTTTTATTGTAACCTTAATTTTTTTTATATGACTTTTTTATAATTTTCTTAAGTCTTATGTAATTCCTCTTCGAAATACTCATAATGGTTGTTGTACTGTTTAAACATAAAGGTTCATTGGAGTGTAAGTGCTTTAATGTAATCAGGCTGGCTCTAATTGCATTTTAAGTTTCTTTTGAGAATCATGACTCCATTCGTCCAATTTACACTGACTCTCTTCTAGCACGGCACCTAATTCAATTTTAGAAAAGTTAGAAGGATTTTCCTCGTTATATTATTGCTTTTTACTAAGGTTATTCCTTCATTTCTTCCATTGGTACTTGTTGCAACCTTTAATAGCCTAGTAAAACGTTACAGCCTGTGGCCTGGATCAGTTTTTTATTCAAGCCATATAGTTTCCACTACCTGCTTGCTAGGCCTGTTTTAGCTTCATATTCCTTATAATATAACCTAAGACTAGCACAGCATCCAGTCCCCGGCCGTTAATTTATCAATGTGAAAGGGTAAATCCATATTTCACCAATGGTGAATTTTCAACCATGCCGGTAATCCAACCCGAGATCCTTATCTCAGTAGACATACCGACTGGGCTAAGGTGTTGGATAGCTTTATTAATAATGTTTAAAACTTAATCAAGTATATAACAAAATAATATTCGTAAACGTTTGTATAGTAGAGGATACACCCCAGGTTAAAAATATCACTTTTACTTTCTCATAAAGATAAAGTATTGTACTCGTGGTGACCTGGCGTTCTAGGGGTAAGGTGTCGGACTTCTGTGCCGGGGGTCCGGGGTTCAATCCTCGGCCCCGGCACAGATTTATCTGATTGCCAAACCCTTCCTTCACCTCTAACAAGACGTGTATTAATCACAACTTGTGAATGTATGGAATGCCAGGCCTTCACCGTGATTCGGATCCCACGTTAAACTGTAAGTCCTCCATTTCATCTCACAATCACAAGACAGTGCCATAGTGTAATCCATCAAAGTAAGACTACTATATTTCTGTCTAAACGGAGTGTGCACATAATTTATGTATAATACTAACTGTCTAATAATATCAGTCACTGAAAATTACAAAAGTTACTGAAAATAGTCAACCTTGGTGACCTTAGGGTAAAGTTTTCCCCTCGTGACCCGATGTCCATGGGGTTAAAACCCAGTTGGGGTCAACGGATTTTTCCTGAGCGATGAAAATCTGCAGCACAACTTCCTTCGGATGGGAAGTAAAGCCGTCGGTCGCACGTCTATTGTGGTATGTAAAAGAACCCTGGAAAGTATGTGAAAATATATTTCCCAGTGAAGTTGGAAGGACCGTTCGCTCTCGCTCATGGAAACTCTCATGGGTTGATCGGTTCAGAAAGTGCGCGTTGAATATCTCAAATAATTATAATTTTATGCTAATTTCATGTATTCATAAGCAAAGTCATATATCCATTTGTTATATTTGATGAATATTATAAATACCGATAGAATGAGTGTCTAATAAAAGGTGATCAGTGATGACCACAAAAAAATAGATAATATTTCCTTAAAGGTCCTTTCTTCCTTCGGTGTTCTTACAGGAGTTAAATTGAGCCTAAGCCAAGAAGCTTCTCAAGTTAATCCTCAAACCCGATTAACAACTTTAAGTTGAGTTTAGGTCCCAGTGGAATCAGAGGAGAAGAGTGTAATCTCAATTTAGCTAAACTTGAAACCATGTTATAGGTAGTTTGGTGAATTTGGCATTTTATTTATCCTCCTTGGGTTTTCATACACGTGGGCACGTGGACAAAATGTCAGGTCTACCTACCGTCAAATATTCATAGATAGAACCTTATCTGACAGATAGAAAAAATAATAGACCTATTTTCACGAATTCATACGTTAAGTCATGTAGCTCACGATATAGTTTATCAACACATTAAATATACTAATAATTTAGTAAAACAGTTTCGGTGATAGTATAGTTTAAGGCGTCGCTCTCGCAAAAGATTAGAATGCCAATGACAGGGAGATCGGTGTTCAAATCTCGGTCAGGTAAACTGACTGTTTTTTTTCCTAAATGGTTTTCTTTATTTAATCCTCCACAAAATTGTTGGTACATAAATCCTCTCAATTCAACCTTCCTCATCCTTAACAGATTAGCATAATTAGTTAATATGTGTACAAACCAAACGGGTGGTGAGAAGCACTGACAAAAATAAATACAATAAATAATATATTATCAGTTTTGTGCCATTTTTTTTTTTCATAAAGCGCTCTTATAATGAAAATTGGAATGCATTCTGGTTTATTGGTGGAGGGTTTTCCTAAGCTTGAATCTCAGCAGAGGTAACTATGATTGTGTCTTATACCTTATTGGTTTCTCCCACCACCAAAACGCAAATGCTTGCACATTTCCTAAAAAAACATACCTTATTCATTTTAACCTCATTAATTTAATTTAATTCGTATAAACCTGAACGGATAATAAGGCGTGGCATAAGAAATAAGTTTTTTTTCACTACTGATAGTTTTATATTTTTAAAATCATTCTGAAAGTGCATTTTAATTCAATCCTAAATGCAAGGTAAATTAAAAATTATTTTAACACGTATTAGTTGATATTATGAAATGTATTATTTTAGAACTTTAACTCATTGAATAAGGAGTTACTCTAAATCAACGGTTTAAAGAAATATTTATAAACGCCAGTGGATACGTAGACAAAAGGCACCCGTCTCATATGATTTGTTTTGCATTTGATGGGGAAGTCGGCGTTTTAATACCGACATGGTATACTAAGGTGTTTGTTTAGTAAATAATTTTCTCCTTTCCCTCCACGAAAAAGTGGATATATTTCTTCTAAATTATACTTTCCTCATCCCTAACCTTTGTGTGTAAATATGAGTGTGAGTAGAAAGCCAAGCAGGGTCGTAGAGTTCGGTACGCCAAGCCTTAAATTCCGAGTCTGGCTCCTCTAATTTTCTACTGTCCAACTCCGGCTCTAACTACTTCATAAATGGCTAATATATTACATTAATTAGTAATATCAAATTTACTGCAGTATAATGCCCCAATACAGATTACTTCATGGGAAGCTTCTTTGGCATTGTGAAAACTAATATTTGAATAAATTTGTCAAACAAAATTACTAACATTGGTTCTAAAAAATAAAATAAGTACTAAGATAAAATTATATAAAACTATAACAATATGTTGTAAACATAAGTTTTTATTTGGAAGTAAGAGTCTGTACATTTTTACCTACTCCTACTCTACCAAAAATTGTTTAAGACTCCAGCTCCACAGCCCTGGTATCAAGACGTGGTGCAAGTAAACAAAAAAAAAATCCTACAAGTTTGCCGTTTTTGTAAGTGGCAGGGCAGGAAGAAACACAAAACCTATATTATGATGGAAGGGTTGCAAGGTTGAAAGGGAGTAAGAAGGTTAAAAGATGAGAGGAAATGACTCTTCGTCAATCTCATTCAGAACACACCTTCAACCCACCCCACAACCCCGGAACTATCACACACTCAACCAACTTCAAACCCCCAACCCACACAAGTTAAGATCATTTTTTGCTTGCTACACAACTTAGAGAAAGAAGCTTACATTTCGTTGCAATAGGGTCTTTTTTCTCCAACGTGACTTGGTAACCGTTCAGAATATACACTTATGTTAATTAAACTAAAATAGTAAGGAGGAAGGTAAGCATTTAAAGAAAATGTAACCGCATTTACTTGGAGGTATAGTGAGAAACCATTTAGTAAAAAAAACACCTTCAATACACCTGAAAAGAGATTCGAAACCTTAAGTCCCTGCTACTGGCAGTCAAGTTTAGCACGAGAGTAAGCCGTTGGACCATGCAACCACCGATTTGGTTAACATAATAACTACAGTAGCCCCATGGCTTCTTTGGTGCTGACTGACAGCTCACATCTGACAGCTGACGGCTTTGAAAAGCTACCAGACCAAATTATGTATCCCTACACCGAACCATATGCCCTGCAAAAAACATGTGTTTATCAGGTATATACCTAAATGTTAACTGTCAGAAGTCAGCTGTGAAATGTCAGTCTGCACCAAAGAAGCCATGGGGCTACTGTAGTAGTAGTCCTGTGGACAGTAGACCAGGCTCCCATGTTTTTATCTTTACTATAGTCTTGAAATTTCTCTTTGGATTTAAAATTGAATCATTTCCGGCGATTTATCCGTGGATTTTAGGTAAGTATATTTCTTTGGTGAAGTTAGACAAAAAAACAAATCAATACTTTACTCAATATTATATTATATTATATTCATAGAGAACAACCATTATTCCCGTGGTTTAAGACCTCCATAATTGCAATATATGTCAATTTTTTTTAAATGGCCTAGGTATTCGATCGATTGCTTGTAATTTTAAATTCCAATCGCTTAATATGGGCTACTAAACAACAACAAAAAACTTTTTGGTGTCCTCCATATTGAAACGGACAACCAGAGTGACAAACTACTGTATGTATGTACAGTTTACCCTGAAAGGGAGTAGTCTTACTCTAATGTATTACACTATGAAATGTATTATAGACTATACCATAATGGAGTAATGTCAAGTAAGCTTGATACCTACATGATATATGAAGGGGTACATGATACACCTTAAAGTCTTGATTCAAAAAATATTCCTACCCACTAAAACAACAGTGTTTTTCAAATGAGTTTTTTCAATACGAATGATTAAAATGTCCCAAATATTCGTGCTGATTATTTGAGTTGGGCTAAGATCTAGGGCAAAGTGTTTCAGTTGGGTGTTCTGTTGTTAACCGTTAGACTATACTTTGAGCTCAAAGACAATGCCTTTGAAAGTAAAAGTTAATTTTTAGAATGTGTTTGTGTGTTTAATAGATTTAACAAATTTCAAACATTTCTACTCCAGCACAACTCAGAAACAGTCCAATTTTCATAGAAAGGGCCTTTAAGAAAGTACTAACATATATTTTTAGATCAACATTGAAAACGTGTTATTTTATTGGAGTGTTTTTTACAGCTTATTATCACATGACTTGACATAACATGAATACGTCAAAATAGATTAAGTAACATTTCTATCTGTTTTTCTAATAAAATTATACTGTATGTTTGCTATATATTTCGTATATAGTAGGATTCTGGAAGGATAAACAGTAAATTACAGTTATAAACATTACTAAAATTACTTTCATGTATTCACATCAAAGTCATGATATCTCCAGCTATCACTTATGATACATAGTATAAAGCATAATACAATCATACTACTAAAATAATAAAATGTTATGAAGTTTAGCCACAAAAAATAATCTTATTTTGTTCTTTATAAGTGTGGGAATCCCAGTTTTTAAACTGTAAACTGAACCTAAATCAGATACATAAAATATTCTTGAATACTAATAAAAGTTTTAATATTTATTTAATTCTTTAATTCTGTAAGAAAAATTGTATAGAACCTTTTTTTTATCACTTTATACGTTAAATTATTTAGAAAATACTTTATTGAGTAATCACTTAAAATACTTCATTCTAAGTTGATTATTACAATACTAAAAATATTCTTACCGTTAAAAAAATTAATATGAATATTATGTTCATAGCAGCTGTGAATGGAAATTTTCAATATAAATGATTGTTGAAACCATGTAGCTATGGAAGAGGATTTTTTATTCAAAGTGAATTTTAAGTTTTAGAGGCTAATCTTCCTTCACTCAAATTTCGGGTGGATTCCCTCTAAATTTTACCTTCCTATTACCTATCTCGTTGATGTAACTAGGTGGATAATCCTAAATAATATTAAAGACGTGATGTATACTCTAAAAAGAAAATATTGTTATGTGGTCCACTTTCTTCCGTTACAATATACGTGATAAATGCAAGCATGGGCCGTTCATTTAATCAGTTCAAGTCTTGCAAAATCGGTTAGTTTATACTCACTAGAGGAAATGTATGATATGATTTTGGTAGGAAGAACAGTAGAAGCTAGTTATTAAAGTTACTATAACCATTTTAATATATTCATACCTCAAGTCATGTTATTTTAAGCTATCATATTTGGTAGATATTATCAATACCTATAAAATAACACCAACAAAATAAATAAATGTTATCAATGTTGGCCGCAAAGTAATATGTTTGTATTTTCTCTACTGTTCTTCCAAACAAAATCAGGGTATGCAAGTTGTTGTTGGATCTGGAAATTTCCTTTAAAGTTTGAGGTAAATGAGCTTTTAATATATATATTTTTTTTTTTAGCGCATGACATTATGGCCGGGAGCGATGCAATATCTAATTCTGTTGCTGTAGACATTTAGCCTCTCTGGTGGGACAGAACGTTGCCCAGAGTACGCCATATGAGGTTGTCTACACGTCATAACTAGGGATGTGGTATCGAAAGAAAAATATCGATATTGTACTCATTAAAAATATAGGAAGAAAAATATCGATATTGTACTAGTATCGAAAGAAAAGTATCGATAACAAAATATCGTTATCAAAATTTTAATCTGGAAAAATGTGTTTTATTAATCTGGTATTAATAATTTCTTACCCGCTTCGGTGTCCACGTGGTCCACGCGCTAATCTTGTGTTTGACTGGGTTGCTGAAGTCTGGGAGATCAGGGTTCGATCCCGGCCAGGTGCACTGAGGGTGCTTTTTTTCTAAATGGCTTTCCACTCTCCCTCCACGCATTTCCTCTAAATTAAGCCTTCCTAATTCCAAACCCATTAGTGTAATTAGTGCAGAGGCGTATAACCTGAAAATTTTAAGACAGGGGGGATGAAAAAATCTCAACTTTTGCATCATAATTATATTTTCATTTTTATTTAAACACTGAAAATTATAATGGTTTTTAATACTCTAAAACAAATTTTATAAGATGCTTTTTCGGTATCCAACTTCTCAAAAAAAAACTCCTATGATTAACTTCCGGGAGGTGCCATTTTTTAACTACATTCGTCGTTTATATACTCTATTAAGATAATATATTATTAACTATTGACCAACAATAGAAGAATAGACGCTATTCCCTGCTTCATCTGCACATAAACGTTTCTGATTTGTCTGCTTGGAGCACTTTTTGAGCTCATTGAGTTATACAAAAGCTTATTTTGTTTAGTTTTTAATGACCATTCTCATTGATAAATGAGGGTGGTAGTAAGACTGGTCTCCATTCTTTCCGTCAACCAGTCAGGGAACGGTATTGATAAGCAAAGATTAAAGAACAGCTATAAATTATGATGAACTAAAAGAGATTGAATACTAGAGTTGCAGAAAGGGAGAGAGAATTGAGAAATCGTGTCATTTGTTCTTCCTCCACAGTCGATCCTTTAAAAAAAAATAGTAAACATTTAATCCCAGCATGAGTGAAGGATAAAAAAAAAATGTTTCTTTCGATACCGATTCGATACCGGAGTGTGAGTAATAATATCAGTAAAAGTATCGTAAAAAAATATCGAGTAAAATAATACTAATATCGAAAGGAAAATATCGATATTATCAAAGTATCGATACTCTTTTCACATCCCTAGTCATAACCGCAATGAAATGACGTGATGATGGTGATTATTCAGGTATGGCTCAAGTATATATCTTAAACCTAACTTAAGCCTAACTAACCAAACCATGGTGACCATAGATACAGCTCCACCCCCCCTTTCGGGATTAAAAAAAAAGATGTGTGGTACCACCGGGATATGAACCTGGGTACTCTATTATGAGAAGCTAGGGGCACTGAACACTAGACCAGTGGTCGGCAAACTTATTTGCCAAAGAGCCAAATATGAACATTACAACAATTTAAAAAAAAATTGGGAGCCAAATCTGCTTGTTTAGTAAACTTTTATTACACTAAATAAAACTAAATTTCATACTTAATAAATATTTATTAATGCGAACAATGTGCTTGCATCTCCTTGGAAAGTTTGAGTAAGTCAGGTTTGTACGTTGTTGTTTTTAATTTTAGGCATGATTCCAAGTTCTCATCAATAAGACGACTTCTCAGTTTACTCTTGATAATGTTCATGCTTGAAAAAGATTGTTCACATATATATGTAGAACCGAAAAAGGAAAGAACAGCAAACGCAAGCTTTTTCAGCTGATCGTAAGAGTCAGGAATACTATTCCAAGCGTTGAAAATGATCATGTCTTCCTTCTCCAGGTCATTCAAAGCAGACCACTTGTGCTGTGAACTAAGATCACATTTTTTCTTCTACAATATTTCCAATTCAACACAAAGACGTTCGAATTTAGAGCGCCATATCTCCTTGTTTTTTAAATCCAGCAATTGTATTTCAAAGCTACCAATGTCAATATCAAAAGGTGAAAATTTCAACTCGGTTATCGTAGCATTAAGAGGATTTTTGACAAATGCTAAAGTTGCTCTGCTGTTTTTAAATTCCTGAAACCTGCTGAGAAATGCTTCCCTCATATTTAAAATTATTGTTTTAAAATGGTGTTGATCAATAGAGGAATTATTTTCGCCAAGATACTTCAGCAGGCTCGAAAACATACGAACAATTTCAGCCGGTAGTTTGTACATGGTTTGTGTTTACGTTTACGAAAACTAATAAAATTAAACTCGATGTTCGTTACGTATTTTTACAACAATATAAAATTTTAATTACCTATCTATCTTTTAGCTTAAACAAAAAATTATACATGTTCTCGATTTATAAAAGAATTTTAATTTATCAAAATAAGATGTAATTTTTCTTTTATCTAGTTTTTTTAAATGAAAATATTATTGCGCCTTCCGTGGATATTTGTGTCAGAGCCGCATTTAAGGTGTCAAAGAGCCACATGCGGCTCTGGAGCCGCACTTTGCCGACCACTGCACTAGACCAAGAGGTCAGTCAATATAAGCCGTATACATTAAAGAAGGTAAAGTAAAGAGTTCTAGAGACAGAAAAAAAAATTGAAGGACAGACACAATATGGGCTACCACATCAATTAGAAAAACGAAGCTTCTATTTTACACTGCTGCTACTGGACAAAGAGATAATAGTTGTTCCCTCCCAATCCTTCGACCTAGTTTTCGTTCTATCGGAACTATTCAGAGGGGAGGTTTAAAACGTGCTGCGCAACTTAATTCGCTCTTTCCTACACCTTCTTCCATTTATAAAAGTGGGTTTTTTTTTTGTTGTTTTTTTTTATTGGAAGAAGTGTGCCTTTTATCTAGGCCATGCGGTTCATCATAAAGAGTTATTTAACGGCGCAAAACTACGTTGGTACAGTTAGTGAGGGTAGATAAAGGAAATGCACCCAAATTATAGTGGAGAATGGATGTGAAAAACATTAATGAAACATTACTTCTCGAAAAAACACTTTAATTTTACCCCTTTATATATACATATATGTATCATTACTCCATTGGAGTAAGTATCATTGTGTTCGTATAGCCTGCACAGGTAGTAAGATGCGCTGATAAATATACAAATCGGATGATGCATTTAAGTTTGGACACCATAATATTCTGAAAACGAAGCATTTTAGAAAAAAAAATTTAGGGGAGGAAAGAAAACAGCACTAGTTAGTTTCGATTTGGTCTTAAAAGTTATTTAAAAGTCAACTTTGTATTTTAAATGAAACCCTATAATTTTTATCATCATTTTATTCTACACAGAAAGCAAACAACTCTTGTCTAAAACTATGTTTTAGTTAACATCAATTTTAAGATATTTTAACTAAATTTTATAACATTATATTATCCTTAATCACGTTAAATGTAATATCATTTATAAAATGACTTTGACGAATGTAAAAATGATGTCCATTAACAATGATACACTAACTTAATAAAACGTTATTGAATAAAAATTGTTACAGAAAATACAAATTCAAATATCTTGAAGTTTACGTCAATAAATAAATTCAGGCAACAGGTATTTTTCTGTGCGTAAAATATAATTCTGTTAAAATAATTATATGTTTTCATTTTTAAAAAAACAAAGTTGACAAAGACGTCCACCAAATCAAAAATAGCGGGTGTTGTTCTCTTTTCCTCTTAAAAGCAAATATATTTTGTACGAAACATTTTTTTCTAAAATGCTTCGTTTTCGGAATATTCTGGTGTCTCAACTTATATATACATACATATATATACATATATGTATACATATATACACATATTAACATATATATGTATACATGTGTATATATGTATACATGTGTATATATGTATACATGTGTATATATGTATACATATACATGTGTATATATGTATACATATACATGTGTATATATGTATACATATACATGATTATATATGTATTTATGTATACATGTACTTTTTTTTCCCCGTCGGTTACAAGCTAGAAGCTATAAGTTTGCTAAATTTCAAGTTTCTAACTCATCTGGAAGTGGGTAAACATTAATGTGAGTGAGTGAGTGAGTTAGCCATGTGGCTTTATAGTTGTATAATATCTGCATTTGCGTGGAAGGAGCACGACAAACTTTTAAAACCAACCTCAATAGAACCAACGGGGATTCGAATCCTTATCTCCCCATAATCAGCAGGCCAGTCCAACTCGAGAGTGGCGCTTTGAACTACTCGGCCACTGAAGCGTTTACCCGTCATAGAGATAAACCTTGACCATCTGTAACCAGCAACTCAGTATTCTACAAGTCTGACGTCTTATACCACTGAACCATTATTTCGAACTAAATAGTGATCAGTGATTCAATAAAACCGCTTTAGCCGACTAAACCAAGAACAAATATTTTGTTCCGTATACACTGGTTAGGTTTTGCGCATGAGTTCCATGCGCCCTAGGCGAAACTTTAATTTGCGCCCAATTTGAATTTGAATTCTGTACCAACCATCTGCTTATATCTCTCCTACCAACTAAGGGCCAGTTTCATAGTCAAATTTAGTACGCCTCAAGTGCGGCGCTATACTAAATACAAGACGTCACCCACCTGAAATTGAATGGAATGGGCCAGTTTCATATGCGAAACTGGCCCATTCCATTTTGGTCTAGGTAGGTGTCGTCCTGTATTTAGTATCGACTCGCACTTTAGGCGTACTAAATCTGACTATGAAACTGGCCCTAAGCCCCCAATTCTATAGGAAGCCCACTTCCAAACACCCACATTTATTGAAAATCACTCAAATTTGAACCAGCTTCAGTGGCCTAATTGTCTAAGGCGTCACTCTCGTGTTAAACTAGCCTGATGATGACAGGGAGATCGGGGTTTTAATCCCGATCAGGTCTACTGATTGGGTTTTTTTTCTAAATGGTCACCCACTCTCCCTCCATGCAAATGCGGGTAGATTATTTCTAATTCTTCCTTCTTCATCCCTACCCCATTAGAATGAATATCATACATTCATACACCCATAACTGGTTGTAAGACGCGGTGATTAAAAAAAACCAACACTTAAGCATTCTAGAAATATGTCTTATTTGTTTTATTAGTTAAAGAGCTAATTTAGAAATTTATCAAAAACTTGTCATTGTTTTAATCACCGCTTCTTATCAACCGTTCAGGTTATTAACCTATGTACTAATTGCACTAATGAGGTTAGGGATTACGAAGATTTAGTTTATAGGTAGTGCACCCGCATTCTTTAGCGATAAGAATCCGTATCACAACTTACTTCGGAGTGGAAGTGAATCCATCGCTCCCATGTCGAGTGTTGCATAGAAAAGAACCCTGGATGGTATGTGAAAACACCTTTCCCGGCAAAATGTGTAGGCCCTTTCCTGCTCGCGCATAGAAATCCTCGTGTGCTGATATGATCAGTCAGTTCAGAAAATGCACGTTAAATAACTTAAATAAATAAATGCTAACCACCCCCTTGGTATTAGTTATCCAAAGCACCTGGCTACCAATTTAAAAGGTCCCAGGTTCAATTCTTTGCTGATACCATGGGTACTATTCTCTAAAGGGAAGCTATCCCAAAGGTCAACAGGGTTTGGTTAATTAGGCTGAAGCTCCACTGGTTCCACGCCATCAAATGAAGTATCACTTATCACTATCACCTCATCTCATCGGGACATGAAAACATCCTCCACGGAAAGAATATGTACATATAATATACATAAATATAGGCCTATATATATTTATATATCGTTCTGTTTTCATAACTAGCTCATTTTTCACCATTTTTTGGTCTGTGTGTTGATTATGAATTTATATTATTGGTATTATATAAAATATTTAGGTAAGATTACTTCAGTTACTTATAAATAAATATTTGCTTCTTTAATTTTCAAAAAAAAATTACAGTGTACAAATATAGGTTACATCTTATTAGAAAATGCCGTTAGGAACGTTGTGCCCTAGGTATTGACGCTGGTTTATTGATTCGTGGAATGATGGAATCTTCTATAAATATTTCAATAGAGTAGTATTTATTTTGTAATTCGCTAATCATGTAAAGCAAGGGCATCCAAACTACAGCCCGTGGGCTGGATTCGGCCAGTAGAATAAATTAATTATCCAACCCAAGTGCCCTTTAAATTTTTTTAATGAAAAAATTGTTTCAATGACTAATACTGAAATGGCCTTCCTGTGTGTAGTACAAAATACCTACATACATTATACTGTATACACCATCATATGCGGCCGGCGGCAAATTTTAACGTAATCAGAACAGTCGTACTGTGATGTACAGTTCTTCAGAACTCATTAGCCGCTTTCTATAAAGTAATTGTTGAACTGAGGGGCTGAAAAATGTTTTTGGGAGGGAGGGGGGACATGATGCTGGTTCCACATCTTGCATCTAGTCATGTTTTAGTTATAGCTATAGGCTTTATATAGGCCTCTACACATTTATAAATGTATGTCTCTTTTTCTACCCAGCCCACCTAGCAAATTTCTCTATTATAATGTGGCTCTCCATTCAATAAGTTAAGCGGAACCCTGCTGTAGAGTCTACCGACAATCTATAATAATAAAGGGAAGTGTTAGTCTGTGTGTGTGTGTGTTTGTTTGTGTGCCGTGCCGTGCCCAACCAAATCTACGGCACGCAGAGATCTGAAATTTTTAACATAGGTGGATGGAAGGGTGTTCGAATGCACCTTGGAAGCCGTATTTTTAAATTTTTAATTAGCTTTATAACTAGGCTATTTTTAACAAACTGTTGAAGAAAATATTGTTAATCTAGCTTAGAATTACGTTTCAGAAATAACTGTGATAAATATATGTCGTATCCTCCTCGGGAAAAAAAAATGTGTACGAAATCGACCATAATTCTAAACCATTTTTGTGTGTGTGTGGGGGGGCTTATATATTTACTATACTACAGTGAGTCACGGGAAACGCCATGCGGGATTTCTAATAATAAATAAGATATAAAAGTCCCGTATCTCTATTTATAAAATATGAATAAATGGTCACTTTAGATCATTTTCTTAATATAACCTTGTCCTTGTTGAAAATATTACAGAAAAAACAATTTAATCTTTCCCTTTCAAACATCTACCAAGACCGAGTGCTTCGGTACGTCAGTTAAATATGCAACCCACATCGCGAAACAGCTTCGAATTCCCCGAGTAGGCAACGCCGTTAGTGAAAACATTATTTTGTGTTGATGTCTGCTAAAAATTACTCGGATTTGGCTTTTTTAAGCCCGTCTTTCCCATTCGGGCTATACAAATGTAATGGTGCTAATGGATTGGAAATAAAAAGGATGGAATTTAGGTTAAATATACCCGCATCTGCGAGGAGAATTGGGAAACCATTTAGGTAGACGTTAGACACACCCTCATTGCACCTGGCCGAGTTCCGCTTTTCTCATAACTTGAAAACCAGACTGAATGAGCATGGTGTTTAGTCCGCGTGTCACACATGGATATGGGTTTGAACACTTTATAATATATATATATATATATATATAACCTTTTTTTAAAAGACGTTCTTAATCATCTTACTATGATCCGTATGATGCGATCTGTTACAGTTCAATTTACATAAAGAGAGCATTCTATAAATTAAAATCATATTTTGTTGTTGTCAAAATTGATAACATTTTACTATTGTAATGGTATTATTTTATAGGTATTGATAATATCCATCGAAAGTGACACTTGCAGATCACGTGACTTGGACGTATAAATACGTAAAAGTAGATCTTGTAATGTTTCTATAGGTCACGCCTTAGTTACGAAATTTGTACTTTACGGATATGAATAATATGTTCTCTCTAGCTACAACGACCTTAACGAGAATGTTCTCTCCTCGGCCAATTATTAGATGAACATAATGGTGAAACAAAGTTTTATTTCTACCATTTTGTTTTCTGCCGAGTACCCCAGGCCATCAGAACCTACAACGTATGTCGAAACCACCTACCCCTTCTCTTACCCACTCCCCCCCCCCTCTTTTAGCCCCCATCACTGCCACAATGCATTACCTCTCTACACGAGATGGATGTGCAATAATAATAACTAAACGACACAACAAGTTCCCCTCCTCCCATTGTTAACCAAGGGAATAACCGAGATGTACGTAGATTAAACTAAGAATTGAAATAATAGGAGATTGCTTGCTTGCTTTCTATTGTAAGATGGGATTTACGAAAAACAAAGCCTTCCTAATATTCTAGAAGACAATTACTAATTACTTGGTTTGCTTTCTCCA
Source organism: Timema bartmani (assembly GCA_902151455.1). NCBI lineage: Eukaryota > Metazoa > Arthropoda > Insecta > Phasmatodea > Timematidae > Timema > Timema bartmani. The sequence goes on along the minus strand of CABFWB010002542.1, from coordinate 55,025 downwards.
GCTATTTCGACGCTTACGCTTGTCTTGTCAGGGTTGCCATTATTTTCTTAATGCAAAATTCCCTGTATTTCACAGGTTTTCCGGATGGAATTCCCTTTTTTTTATAGACATTTTATTTAGAGAGTAAGAAGAATTAAATTTCAGTTTTTATAAAATTAACTTTTGTGAATTCATACTATTGGTATTTAGAACAGGAGAATTTGTAACATGATGGGTAAATAAAATATGCAGTTGTCACACAGCCCAATGTTTCAAGAATAAAAAAAGATGGGTTTAAGACTGTAAAATAAGCTATTTGACGTGATTATTTCTTCAGTTAATTTTTTCTTCCATTCAAAGGCCTACTTTTTAAAGATTTTCGTCCAAAGTTCAAAAATCAGAAACAATTCCGTTTCTTTTTTCGTTTTTTTTTTGCAAAGTTGTTCTTGTTTTCCCGGTTCTTCAGATGCGTGGCAACCCAGCTTGTGCTTTGCATTTAAATCTTGTGTTCAAAATTTATTGGTTTTGTATATAACGATTTAATTTCCAGGGAAATTTTTTGAAAAATCTAATACTATAGGTACCGTGTATTAACAAAAAAATCCATACCACTTATTATTTTGTGCGTGACACACCCACATGTACAGTGAAGAAGATGCAAACATATTCGCTTTCGGTCAACATTGATTATCTTAATATATATAATTCTTCTGTACGTGTGTATGTCACTGAACTCCTTCTAAACGGCTGGACCGATTTTGATGNATTGACGTATTAACATATCGGGTCTATATATCTTAATATATATAATTCTTCTGTACGTGTGTATGTCACTGAACTCCTCCTTAACGGCTGGACCGATTTTGATGAAATGTTTTGTGTGTGTTTGAGTGGGTCTGTGGATGGTTTAGATTCACAATTGGACCTGGTAGGTGGCACTGCAATCGGGTTATATGATTTTTTTGATTTTTTATGGATTTTTTGGGGGGGTTGGCTGGATCGATTTTGATGAGATTTTTTGTGTGTGTTTGAGTGGGTATGTGGATGGTTTAGATTTACAATTGGACTCGGTAGGTAGCACTGCAATCGGGTTCTATGATTTTTTTGATTTTTTAGGGATTTTTGGGGGGCATCAATAAAATAAAATTAACTGTACCCGGCATACAAATTTGTAAGCAAGATTCGCAATTTTTTTCGATACAGCTGATATTCGTGGAGTTGTGGGCAAAATTCCAAAAATGAAAAGATGTTTATTTTGTATGTTGTCTTGACAACACTGAATTTGTAATATTTGTGTTACTCACTGATTGGAGTTCATTGTAAATTTGTAATCGTGATGATCACATAGTATTTGTTTTATTATCTAAATCAATTATGCCACCAAAACGAAAAGCCAACGTTCGGGCAGGACAACGTCTGTCGGGTCCGCTAGTATATATATATATATATATATAGTGTAAGGTCTTACCAATTAAATTAGGCCGTTAGTAGCAAGTGTGCTAAACCTATCAATAATAATAAAAAAAAGTCAAATATGTCAAATTGAGAAGTTTTCCGAGCACTCAATGGACCAACATACAATAATATTGCCCAGAACCTGTAAAGTAGACTGTTCCGGCTCGAGCGCGCGCTTGAAAAATAGAACCATTTACATCATTCAAACGCGTCGCTCGGATCGCTCGCTCCAGTCTGGCCGTGCACTTATTCTTACAATATACTGGTTTACCGATGACGTGGGGATCAGGATTCGAATCCCAGCCGGTTGTATTGAAGGTGTTTTTGCCAAGATAGTTTCCCACTCTCATTCAACAGGATACATTGCCTTTCAATTATACCTGACTCAAACCTAGCCCATTACTCAAAATATGCATAAAGTTCAACTGGTTAGTAAAATTCAGTGCACATAAGAATCTGTCTAGTGTGTGGTTGCCAACTAAGTCCTTGAATTAAGTTGAGGGACTCCATTAACAACCAATATGGATTGTTTATTTATTTATTTGTCTCTTAATGCCCGTTTGGGATATCCACATATATTTAAATTAGGTAGGGATGAGCTAGGTTGAATTTAGAGGAATTGTATCCTCATCTTCGTGGGGGGAGAGTGGAAAACAATTTAGACAAAAACTGCCCTCAATTTACCCAGCAGGGATTTAAACCCAAACCTCCACGTCACCTGTGAACCAGATAGGTCAATTTTGACGTTTAGTCAACGTGATCCACCTTCTATACGATTGCGACAGATATTAGATCATGAAAACAAAAATCGTAAGGACGCGACTCAGCCCTTTTCCTCCCATGGATTTATTCAATAGGATTCCGATAAAACTTCACCCGCAACAAACTGTTTGGAGTTGGTAGCCAAATACGCCGCCACCCCTCCTCTCTTTCTATCATAAACCATCAGCCATCCTTTCCCCTCTTCCCCCTGAACTAGATACCTGTCGGCTGCCAACTGACGTTGTGTCCCGGTGTTGACGCAACCATCTCTGCATAGTTATCAACAAGTACAGTCCAATTTTCGTAGAAAGGGCCGTTTAGAAAACACAAACATTTTTTAGATCAAAAATATTAACACTTTACTTAATTTAGTGTATTGACCGAACATAGTGAGGTTTTGTTTTATCTTAACCATTTGGAATTTCATATATATAGTTGTCCGGATCAATGTTACATGATGACTTTAAAAAGCGTAGAGCAATTTCAACAAATTTTGGCAAACATCATTCAAACCTAATCCAAAAGATGTATGGGTAAGGTCTTTAGGCATTGTTATCTCTTTCAAGATGGTGGGCACTCAAAAATATGTTTGTCTGTTTGTTTATTCTGAAATAAATTTAAAATGCCTGTACCAATTTTAACTAGATTTGACAGGAACATTATTTGAGCCAAAGCCGAATAACGTACAGGTTTATATTTTATCTGTATGGTTATCCGTGTCAATATGGCAGCCACTTAGAAATCTATCCTTCTGTTTGTTCTGCGGTAGCTGCCAAATATTTGTACCAATTTTCACGAAAGTAGGCATGGTCATTCTTTGAATCTAGGCCAAACGACCTGTGTATAGTTTTTAAATCTGTCTATATGTTTCAATATGGCAACCAATCAAACAGTTTTTCATTTAATAGTTAATCTCAAGTGATTTAAATTTATAATTCTAAGCGATAGACCGAGAACTTAGTGCGTATTTTAAGAATTCTAACAGATATTAAAAGACTGACGTCTTAATCTCTGTGAACAATGGTTAATCTCTATGAATATAATGTACTATTGAATATAGTATTCATTGTATTTATATATAACTTGATAACTAAGAAAAAATATTAGCTTTGAAATTAAGTATACATTATAGGACATATTTCAATTTGAAGTGCAAAGAGAAATGTTAAGACTGTATTAACCACAATCACATAATAGAGGAAGCGAGGTCTATTGTTCATAAACCTATTATTATAGGTATTAATATTTCAAGATTGAAAGTTGCAGATCACATGACCTGGCGTATGTAACTTTTATATTTGTCAGCTAAGAATCTTCTTATGACAATTGGGTTGTAGCTACAACTCTATTCAAATGAGAGGTGAATCAATGACAGAAGGGAGGTTACCATTTTACCATCCATATGCTCCCCGTGTACGATTTATGATGGTAAAAGGTCTGGCCTGATGAGGGACAGAGGGGTCGGGGGTCGTCCAGTGGCATAGACCGATGCGATACCGACTCATTCATTCTCTCGGCTGAACGATTTAGTTCGTTGTGCCTTATTGTTAATGGATGGACTATCTGTGCATGTTAAACTCTTTATTGTTTGTTTTAAATTATCATAGTTTGTAAAGTCATTCCACACACATGAGGTTAGGCTCTATTAGTATTTGTAATAACAGCAACAACAATATGATGGAATCACGGTAGGAAGAGTGTTTTTTAATTTAAAAAAATGTTTCTTTGATTTCAATATTGACAAAATGTATTTATATTCTACCTGCTCCAGTGATCGAATGATCTAAGACGTCCTTCTCACAAACTAATTTAAATACCGATGATGGAGAGATTGGGTTCAAATCCAAGTCGGAAGTATTGAAAGTGTTATTTCCTAAATGGTTTTCCACTCTTCATCTATGCAAGTGTTGCTACATTGCCTCTAAATTCTACATTGCTAATTCCTACAACATTAGCATAATTAGTGAATATTTTTATATTACAAACGGGCAGTAGCTCTAAGACGTGGTAAACAAAAAGTAGTACCACTCACATAGATGGTCACACGGATAAATGAACTATACTTTTCAATGTTGGCCTGTTAGAGGTCTTACGACTGTTGGCCAGCACTATAATAAAGGAAATTGAAATTATTATTATTATTATTATTATTATATTTGTTATTTTGTTACCAACCATAATATTATATTAAAATAATGTTATTAATAATTATTATATTTTTTATTTTATAATAATGTCATTATTAATAATAATATTATATTATAATAGTTTTGTTATTATTATATTATTATTACTAACATTAATTATAATATAATAATATTATATATTAACAATTAACAATAATAATATATTAATAATAACACTATTATAAATAATATTATTAATAACAATATTATAATATTATTACTATTAATAATAACACTATCATAATGTAGTATAATATTATTATTAATAACTTTTTATAATATATTGTTTTTATTTTTATTAATAACAATAATAATTAATATAATAATAATAATAATAATAATAATAATAATACAAAAAGAGTAGCTAAGGCCACCAAAATATGTTTTTTTTTCCTATGAAAACTGACCCAAGTAAAGATGATATTATTATTATTACTATCATTATTATTAGCATCATTGTTAGTAATAATAATAATATTATCATCTTTATCTGGGCGAGTTTAGGGCCAGTGACTTTTCTTACACTTATCTTCTTATTAATAAAGCGTGATAACTTAATACTTATTTGCTATTAATACGATGCATGATATTGATTTGATAATAATTATCATCAATAGTTATAATAAGTATTACTTTATATTTATTGATATAATCCCACACAAGTAATAACAGAATATCATATTACTGGACGTATGTATACGTTAAAACATAGTAGTAACTTTTATAGCTGCCAGATAAGAACCTTCCTATAATAGTTAGAGTGAAGGCCTGAAATAACTAATCATACGCAATAGGAACCAGGAAGTTTGAATGTAGATGAAATGCACCCAAACTTAAATGGGGGGGGGGCGTGGGATACCATTTAGATGAATTCCTCTCATCACACACGGCTGGTGTTTGAACCCTGACCTCTTCCCACCACCGTAAAAACATGATAAATATATTGGACATTAAGACCACGAGCCAATAAGTCAGGTTTTACTAAAATCCCTATAGCGATCTTAGGAAGGGGAATGCCTTTCCCCTTCCTAAAATCACTAATCGCAAATTCCCTTTTTCCCATTTACCTATTGGTTTTCACTACTGGCTTGTAGGTCTACAAGTCACTATCGATCAATTTTATTTGAATTATATGATATTCAACAAGCAGAGCCGTTCTCATTCATCAATTAGTTTTAGAAAACAAACACATTCAAATTGATACTTTTTTGGGTTTCACTAATAATTTAACCCAAGATAATCATATCAGTTGGCATGGCATATGTTTTACTAACTTAACAAAGGGATCAAATTATTAGGGTAACCAAGAATTTTTTAGGTTTACAGGATTGCTCAATAAATATAAGCTTAAGTTACGGGGCCATACATTATATAAAAAAAGTGACTACATACTATCAACTTGTTAGTGCATGCATGAGTTTTATTATCTTGCTCATGAGCAGGGATGAGCCCACTTTTTATCTACCATGTCATATTGAATATTTAATATTATCTACCTGGAAAACACCAGGGTATTTTTATATCAATTGATTGAAATTAAATACAGAGCCAGAAAATAAAAACTATCTAATACAGTTTTTTTCTGTAATATTGAAGGTGCTACGACTAATTAAACGGTAAACTAGTAGTTTTGTTAAAAATAGATTTCGCTCCCGCCATGCTATATCTTTACTATAGTCTTAATATCTCTCTTTGGATTAAATGTTAAAATATTATCTATAATATCTCATTGGATTTGAAGTTGATATTTTTCCTTGGTGACCAAGATAAGCAGAAAACTAATTAATACTATAGTAAATAGTACATTAGAATCCTAATAACCGTGGTTTACCTGGTTTAAAACGCCAGTCTCGCAATATATGTCCAAAAAAAATTTTTTAAATACGCCCTTGAACTTGAGATGATCTATCAAACGAAAACTCTTTTGAAGGACTGTCATATTAAAATGGATAATCGTATTGAAAAATTATTTATATTTATCGTTCGTCTTGGATTTTAAAAAAATTCTGCCAAATTTCTTCAAAATTGATCTTCGAATTTGGCAGTATCAAGGACCAAACAAACACGACTACTATATACAAAGGAATAGTAAAATCAGAAAACCTTTCATTTACGTTGTTTAGCCTAGGTTCAAAGGATGCCCCCGTCAAATTTAGTTAAAATTGGTTCACGCATTTGACAGTTATCGCATGACAAAATCCAGATAACATTTTAGAAAACATTCTAAGAAAGTTTTGAAAGCAAGGAGTGGTTATAGTTAAAAGATAATACTTATATAGTTTGCTCTAGAAATATATATAAAAAAATTAAATTTATACAGTTACTAAATTGGTAGATGTATTAAGTGAAATTACAAGTCAAAATATATAATTTAAGTTTACTTCTGGTGAAATAATATTGTCAGATATGAACATTTATATACAATTAATAATGCATCATCAACTAGATCATACACGAGTTGATGAAAAGTTTAAAATATATGTTTACACGTTAAAAATGTTATTATATCTTAAAAGCTTTTAATAACATTGTTTAACGTGTAAACATATATATTAGACTTTTCATCAACTCATGTATGGTCTAATGGATGATGCGTTATTAATTGTATATAAATGTTCATATCTGACAATATGTTTATTCACCAGAAGTAAATTTAAATTACACATTTTGACTAGTAATGGCACTTAATAAATCTACCAATTTAGCAACTGTTTAATCTATAGATTTAATTTTTTATATATATATTTCTAGAGAAATCTATCCAAGCAAAACAAAAGATTCAAGCCTTAATAAAAGATAGTGAAGATGCCATTAATCAAATATCCTCAGATAATAAAAATATGATCAAAAACATGGTCATTAATCAAATACATAAAATAATTTCCAACCATACCAGACTAAACAGTTCACCCAATCAAACCAAAATATTTCCATTTTAAAACAAAAATTAAAATCTAACAACATAATCAATGTCAAAGCTGATAAAGGTCCTCTTGGACAAAAATGATTATATTTCCAAAACCCTTGAATTCATTCAGAAGAACAACATAAAAGAACTAAAAACTGACTCAACCAAAAAATACAAAAAAAAACTTAAAAACACAATAAATAAGTCCCCTTTCCTTTAATAATACAACAAAAAGATTCTTTCAGGTTTTTCAAAATGAACCCCCAAGCCCCCACCTTTACGTCATTACCTAAAATTCACAAACCAAATATTCCAATCAAACCTCTAGTAAACTATCAAAATGCACCAGCATACAAACTTGCCAAAAAGATATCCAAAATAATATATGAATCCTTAAAACTTCCCAATACATTCGATAATGAAAGTTCTATTCATCTAACTAGAAAGTTAAACTCTATTTCTATTAACAAAAATACTAAATTTATGTCATTATACATTTCCAACCTCTACACTAACGTGCCAGTATTAGAAACCATCAACATCATTAAAGAATCTCTAACATCTCTGGACTTTACTAAAGAGTACATTGATCAAATTTCCAATTTAGTCCAAATTGTCACCGACCAACATTTTTCCAATTCAACAACAAATCTTATTCACAAAATGATGGACTTGCAATGGGCTCCTCTATATCATGTCTTATGTCAGAAATATTCTTACAAAAATATGACCCTATCATCTTCAATAAACTAAACAATTTGCTAATCATTAAATTCTATTGCAAATATGTAGACGATATCCTAATTATCTATGACAATGACCCCAATCTCTCTGATGTATCCACACTAATCAACAACTTTCATCCTCATATTTCTTTCACTCTTGAGAATGAAAATAATGGCGGTATAAATGACTTAGACCTCAACATTTCCAAAAATTTGAACAACAAATTAATCTACAAAATATATAGGAAACCCACCCACAATGATGCTATCATCCCTAATGATTCGAATCATCCCACTTCTCATAAACTCGCTGCCTTCAATAGCCTTTCATCGGTTACTAAATATCCCCCTAAGTAAATCCAACTACAAACTTGAGCTTAATACGATCAAAATAAATGGTACGGCGCACCGCACAGACTTTCTCTCTCTTTCTATAAACTCGTAAGATTTCTGAACGGAATAATGTACATTGTATCATCACCACTCCACATAAGAACACGCATAAAATAATATACAATGATATAGAATCAATGAGAAAAGAGGCGCATCTTTGTCCACCTAAGAGCATTTCAAACAGTTTAATGTCTTCCACAAGGGTCAACACTTCGTATTAAAATTTCGATTTCTGGTTAAAATTTTAACATTTTATAAGGTGTTGCAGATCTTCAAGTCATCGCATTGATATTTAATTATTCATTTATACATTTTGACCAATAAAAAATGTAAATATTGACTATTGAGTCTAAAATGGAGATAGATCATTGCTATGCAAACATTTCTCCTAAGAGCTTTAAGGAAAAATAACATACTTTTTTAGATACTTATATTTAATTACTCTATGGCATTGGAGAATTATTGCGTTAAGACTTAAGTAGTATATGTTTACAACTAAAGCTCACAAAATTGTATTAATATATTTGCAAATATCTCAGAAACTGTTGCTTTTATAAAAATATATGTCAAATAAAAGTTTTTTATTTCTAATAGTCCTACAATTTTGCAATGATAAGTTGTTTAGTTTCTCAAATAGTTGTGGAGATACGGAAATTAACGCTTCTGTAAAGTACCCTAAAAATCATTTTCATAGGAAAATGAAAATAGCCAGTTTATTTATAATCTTAATCAACGCCTAGATACGAATTTTAATCAAAATCGTTTGAGCAGATTTTGAGAAAACCAAATTTTTCTCTTTTCGCCCTTCAGTAAACTACCCTTAATTTTAAGTTTTTATAGACACACAGACAGACGGCATTGCAAAGACTATTTTTTAGGGTTCGGGGGGTCATGAGACGTCGACATCCATCAACATTTCAGGTTAGTTTTTTTTTACGGTCGCAATACTTAAACTTTAATGTCCAAAAAGTTAAAAAAATTCATATAATTGCGTATAGATTGAAAGTTATTGATTTTATAAAAATATGTTTCGGATAAAATATCTGTATTATAAATATATATACATATTTGTAATGCTAAGTAATTTCATATCTCAAATAGTTTCGGAGCTATTATAAAAAATGTTAATTGACGCATCAGACCGGAGCCCTTAAAGCCATTTTGCCGAAATATTGAGGGTAGCCATTTTGTTTGGAATATTTATTAATGTTTATAAATGAAATTTAATCAAAATCGTTAGAGCCGATTTTGAGAAAATCGACTTTTTCTCTTTTTGCCCTTCAGTAAACTACCCTTAATTTTAAGTTTTAATAGACACACAGACAGACGGCATTGCAAAGACTATTTTTTAGGGTTCGGGGGGTCATGAGACGTCGACATCCATCAACATTTCAGGTTAGTTTTTTTTACGATCGCAATACTTAAGCTTTAATGTCCAAAAAGCTAAAAATATATATATAATTGCGTATAGATTGAAAATTATTGATTTTATAAAAATATGTTTCGAATAAAATATTTGTATTATAAATATATATACATATTTGTAATGCTAAGTAATTTCATATCTCAAATAGTTTCGGAGCTATTATAAAAAATGTTAATTTACGCATCAGACCGGAGCCCTTAAAGCCATTTTGCCGAAATATTGAGAGTAGCCATTTTGTTTGGAATATTTATTAATGTTCATAAATGAAATTTAATCAAAATCGTTAGAGCCGATTTTGAGAAAATCGACTTTTTCTCTTTTTGCCCTTCAGTAAACTACCCTTAATTTTAAGTTTTAATAGACACACAGACAGACGGCATTGCAAAGACTATTTTTTAGGGTTCGGGGGGTCATGAGACGTCGAAATCCATCAACATTTCAGGTTAGTTTTTTTTACGATCGCAATACTTAAGCTTTAATGTCCAAAAAGCTAAAAATATATATATAATTGCGTATAGATTGAAAATTATTGATTTTATAAAAATATGTTTCGAATAAAATATTTGTATTATAAATATATATACATATTTGTAATGCTAAGTAATTTCATATCTCAAATAGTTTCGGAGCTATTATAAAAAATGTTAATTTACGCATCAGACCGGAGCCCTTAAAGCCATTTTGCCGAAATATTGAGAGTAGCCATTTTGTTTGGAATATTTATTAATGTTCATAAATGAAATTTAATCAAAATCGTTAGAGCCGATTTTGAGAAAATCGACTTTTTCTCTTTTTTCCCTTCAGTAAACTACCCTTAATTTTAGGGGTAGATATCCAATTCCAAAAACCCCTCGGGGCAACCCTATGAAAACCCTAGATATCAAGTTTCAGCTCAATCGGTAAAATAGTTTAGGCTCTAGTTGGAGGTACAGACAGACAGACAGACAGACGGAAATTCAAAAACCACTTTTTCGGATTCAGGAAGTCATGAAACGTCATAATTCATCAAAATCTCGAGTTCGATTTTTTTGACGATCACCATACTTTCTCTACCTGTAAGATAGAGAGAAAGTAAAAATAGCTACTAAAATGGGTATTCTTATTCTACCATCTACAAAATAATAAACAAAGAGAAAGACCAATTAAGATCCAATAATTTCTCAACCACCTTTAATGATGATAACCAAAATAACTCTAATCAAAAGAAGAAATGGTTAAATTTACTTACACTGGTCCTGAAACTCATCGCATCACAATCACAAATATCAAAAAGTATAATATCAACATTGCTTTTTCCACCAATAATACAATAAAGATAAATCTTAGTAACAGTAATCTAAACAAAAATTATAGATATAATAAAAATGGAATTTATAAACTCACGTGTGAATGCAACATTGGCAAGACTGGCCGAAGTTTAAGTGTTCGTTAAAAATATCACATTTCCGATTTCAAACACAATAGGACCAAATCCAAATTTGCAGACCATTTAAAAAACTCAAACCATCAACCCAAACCAATAGATCAATGTAAGAAACCCTTTCCCATATCTCATAAACGTACGAAATTAAACACAGCTGAAAATTGTTTCATTCATCTTTAACCTCATTTATCCTGCTCTACAGCGTAGATGATGACCCGTTCGAGCCGGAGTCGAGAAGTTTAGTTCCTTATCCTTCATTTTATATTCCTTTCCTTAAATAGATCTACCCTTGCTCTCATAGATCATTCTACATTCACTGGTTTCAATAGTAGTTTACCAACCTAACATTTTACACCGTTATGATGATAATTTTACCTTGCATAGCTCGTTTTTCATTAGTCTTTTGTTTTTTGCCTCAAATTTTCTCTCTCCAACCACACTCTAGTTAGTTTACATCTCGCCGTCGTACTAACACTGAGTGTTTCTCCCAACGACTCGGTAAGTTTGTTTGTTTATTAATTGTCTTTTACAAATTCATTAGTATAACGGTAATTATCAAGACTTTTGTATTATACAAGTTTCAATTTTCTTCATGTTCTTTAATTTCGTTTTGCAGTTTCCATGATTATGGTATTTTAACTAACGAAATATGTCGGAAGAATATTATCCAGCATCTTCCTTTGCTGATTATCACAAGGAGTAACGGGACATGGAATAAGATAAGGCTTAGATTTTATAAGTACATTACTTTAAAATTTCACAAAATTTTTACTTAACATATTTGGACTTCAAACCTTGTTTATGTCCACTCTATATTATTATATTCTTCAAATCTTTGTAACAAAAACACGTAATCATTTTATTTAAATTTCATATGGCAGATGTTAACCTATTTATTAAAATTTTATAATTTTTATTTACAGCACAGTTGAACTTTAAACGTTGTTTTGTCCTTACTTTATGGTATCCATGTTTTGTAACACATTTTTAACATGTATTACTTGTATTTTAGACTTGTCAACATATGTTTTAGGTCAGTTGATATTAATTTACTGTAAATTCTCATATCTGACAATTTGTTGTTCATTAGAAGGAAATTACAATTAATCTCTTTGAAGTTTAATGTCACTTAATATATTTACCAATTTTGAAACTTTCTCATTCATTAAATTCACAATTTTTTATATTTTGTTATAGTTATTTCTAGAACATTCCATCTAAGTCTTAACTTTAACTTTAATCTATCTAAGTCTTAACTTTTAAATCCAGATAGATAAAATGCAAAATGGTCAAGTTAAAACAGAACCTCACTAAGAATGATAAACAATCTCATAACATTATTTATTCTCTTTTATAAACTTTGAAATGCTGTGATATTGTAGAGTTGTAATTAAAATCCTTCTTAGGTATTAGTATTTTTTTTTTCCACCACGTCTTACTATACGTCCGGGTTATACACATATTACCAATTACGATGCTGTGTTAAGGATAATAAAGGTTTAATTAAGAAGAAGTGTACCGGCATCT
>CABFWB010002542.1:0-42114 GCA_902151455.1 Timema bartmani | reverse complement strand
ATCTGCGTGTAGGGAGAGTGGGAAAGCCATTTTAGGGAAAACCACACTCATTACACTCAACTGTGAATCGATCCTTGATCTCTCCATCATCGGCAGTCCAGTATACTGTGAGAGTGACGCCTTAGACCATTCGGCCACCTAAGTAGGTAAGTACTAGTACCCGTAATAACTATGCTGATGTAATCGGGATGCTGAAAGTATAATTTAGAGAGCATGTACCCACATTTACATGGAGGGAAAGTGTGAAACCATCAATTAGAATAAACTACCCTAATTACGCCTGGCCGGGAATCGAACCTTGTCCTCCCCATTATTGGCAAACTGAGATTAAATTATCGGAACATTGAGACCACGTGCCCGTCGGTTCAAATGATTTGTAATCAACACTTATTTTCTTAACTCTTTGATACACTTACTCTGAACCTAGCTTGAGAGTGTACGTACAAGGTCTGTATTTACTTGGTTTGCATTCTGAAAGTTTAAAACAATGTCTGCTTAGTTTTAGGAAAGGTAACTGTTAATTAAAAATATATTTTTAATTAGTTGTTCACTATGCTCGCTTACATGAAATGTTCATTCAAAAGGCAAGAGACACATTTCACCTAGCAATGTTTCTACCTAACATCTCTTTACGCTTTCGCGTTTACCTGAAGAGTTTCTTTAATAACCAAGAGTGTGAATTTTTCAGGTATTTTGGTAAACGATTTTGCTAAACGAAATCATTAATTTATAATTAAGAAGCAAACTTAATTACTCTATGATCTCAAAATATTTTAGTGATTAAGGTAGTCCTACCCATCCCCGTGACTTGATGGCTAGAGCTGTAGACCACATATATTAAAGTTCAGGGCTTGTATTCCTGCTTGGGAACATTAAATAAGATTTTTAGCGCCTTTTGGATTGAACTGTAATATATTTATAGTAAAACTGTAATATATGACAATTATAACTGTAATATATAAGTATTACAACTATAATGTATAACCTATAACTGTAATATATAAATATTACAACTATAACATTTAACCTATAAATGTAATATATAACTATTATAACTTTAATATAGAACTTTATAACAGTTAACTGTTATAGCTCTAATATAAGCTATAACTGTTATAAATACTGTAATATACAGTAAATTTGTATAGTAGTTATAATTGTAATGTATAATTGTTATGACTTTTATAAATGTAATAAATGCTATAAATTAAATAAATAACTTATAAATATATAGTTGTAGTATATAACTACCTGTTTTGGTGGCCGCATGATCTAAGGTGTACGCTCACAATAGACTCTCGATTACGGGGCGATCGGAGCTAAAGTCACGGTTGGGTGTACTGAAGGTGTTATCCTAAAAGGTTTTCCACTCTGCTTTTACACAAGTACGGGTACACTTCCTCTAATTTCAACCTTCGTCTTCCCTAACATACTAGCCTAATTAGTACATATGCGTATAGCCCGAACTGGTAGTAGGACGTGGGGATAAAAAAAAGTATATAACTGTTATAATTAATGTAATACAGAATTGTTTAGCTTAATAGTAATTGTTATAGCTGTAAAGTATATATATTTAAATATATGTATACTCGTACAGTATAAAGCAGAAAGTCAGTATGGGTGAGTGTCCAGAAAAAGATTAACCCCTTCTAGAAAATGTGTGATTTCAAAGTTGGACTGGGGGAAATAGGGAAGGGAGTTCCATACTTTCAAAACTAATAGAAAAAACAACATACAAGGGTAGTATAAGATTTAAACTGGGCAGTAAACTTCTCAGCATGGAAGAGGGATTGCCTCATATAACCAGAATATAAAAATCAGTAATTTCAAAATGAACCACTGGGAATTTGAGGATATTTAGGAGTCTAAATATAGGAAAAACCTATTAGAGAAGGTAGATAATTGAAATTTGGCAGGCAGTTAGAGACACCACTTCATATAGGCTAATCAAAAAGATCTACAAATTTGAAAATCTCCACTATCTATAGTTATTATATAATTTTTTCTGACAGCTTCTTTTAAATTCCTTAGGTACCCTTAACATATTATTTGACCTCAATTTCTTTAATACACACCGACAACAATTTGTTTTTATTATTTTTACAATTATTTTGTCCGCCAACTGGTTTTGGGTCTCCAGACAGATTTTGAGCTTATCACCATTGATATTCTTACTCTTGGTAATAAAAGGAAGAGATTGAGATAAATCCCACACGCGTATCTTCAAAGATCCTACGGGGATACACTTACCCCAGACTATTTATTGTAACTTATATTTATATCTAGCTGATTTAGTGTAATGAATATTTTTAATAAATGCTTTATTGTATATTCATGTATAGTTAAAATCTTTAATATTCCGTGTGTGTTTTGGTTTTTAACATTATAGTTAGCGGTTGGTAGCGAACCCCAATTTTCGAATAAGAACTCTAACTTCACGGGTCGTAACGTTTTAGCAATAAATTCTTGCTTTTCCTACGCCATGTATGAATGATTGAGGGCGACCTCAAGGTTCAATTTAAATGTGTCGGTCGGATCACTTTACAGTAGATTTTCAATTACCGTATGAAAGCGGATAGTTGGTGGATGTTTAATTAATTAACAGCTTCCCGTCGGTAGATCGCAAAACCAACGACATCTGTTGCCATTACCGTCAAACTTAATTTCATGTTTGTACATTGGGCTAGGAAAACATAATATTAACTCAGTTTAGAATGTGTGTATGTGTTTGTTTGTGCGTTCGCACGCGTGTGGTTGAACATTCGATGGTAATTGTGTGATTATCGTGGGAGACTAACTTGTTTAGTATGCAAAGCTTTTGACAAAGTTCGGTAAACATTTTGAATTATAACTTTATTTTTTTCGTTTGTTCGAATAGCAAATCAATTGGTATAAAATTGTCAATAGGGGAAATTGTTTGTTGTAGAAAACTTTACAATAGAGCATTGATATAAAATATTAAATTCTGTTCATAAATCCTTTATGGCTGTTCAAATGTAGTTTGGCTGACAATAAGCCTCTAGAGATATCTGTCAGAATAGTTTATGGTGCAATAACTTTACTTGGTAATGAAATACATATACGCTAATTTCAAAATGTTGAATGCAGTTTTTATTGTCAGAAACATTTGTGTATTTCCATACGAATAAGCTACGTCGATTGTTTTTATCACGCGTTGTGTGTATAAACATATGCAGGGTACAAGGGAAACAGGGGGAAAGTCACATAACACACATTTTTCAAGACAACCATTTTTATACCCGCTTTGGTGGTCTAATGCCCTACTCTCATGTTAGACTAGATTGTCGATGATGGGGAGATTGAGGTTCGAATCTCGATTGGGTGTACTGAAGTATTTTTTTCCAAAATGCTTTTCCACTCTCCCTCCACGCAAATGTGGGTGAACTTACACCCATCCCTACACACTCGATGCATCCCAGTGTAACATGAAACTTACGAATCATGTGTCACGTGTTCTATTCCACAGTATTCTTAATTCCTAAAACCATTCACATAATTGGCACATAAGCGTATAACTCAAACGGGTAGTAAGATGCGCTGCTTAGAAAAATACTTTTATAGCTCAAACTTCATAAGGATTCTAAAAATTTATTTAATTAATTTTAAATATTTACGAGACCTCTTTTAAACATTATCTAGTGCATTAAAAAGGTCTCAGTATTGTCTAATATATGGCAGAATTAACTCAATTTGATTTCAAATTGGACTGTCCTCCACTTTTTACTTTCTAGCCATCTTACAGGTAGAGAAAGTATTGTGATCGTCAAAAAAATCGAACTCGAGATTTTGATGAATCTTGACGTTTCATGACTCCCTGAATCCGAAAAAGTTATTTTTGAATTTCTGTCTGTCTGTACCTCCGACTAGAGCCTAAACTATTTTACCGATCGGGCTGGTATCTAGGGTTTTCATAGGGTTGCCCCGAGGGGTTTTTGGAATTGGATATCAACTCCTAAAATTAATGGTAGTTTAATGAAGGGCAAAAAGAGAAAAAGTCGATTTTCTCCTGATCGGCTCTAACGATTTTGATTAAATTTCATTTCTAAACATTTATAAATATTCCAAATAAAATGGCTACTCTCAATATTTCGGCAAAATTACTTTAAGGGCTCCGGTCTGATGAGTAAATTCTCATATTTTTTTTATCATATCTCCGAAACTATTTGATATATGAAATTACTTATCATTACAAATATGTAGATCTATTTATAATACAAATATTGTATTCGAAACATATTTTTATAAAACAATCGATTGATACAACAACAACAACAACAACATCGAACAATAGATCGAGAAATTCCGTGTGGGGTTCCCTACCATTTATTTCCTTGAATCCTTAATATATTACTTTAACAAAAGGCACATTCACGATTTAATTTAATAAAGCTTACCCTTTAACAAAGGTGAATGATGAAATAGGACTGTAATTTTTTGTAAATCGTGTGCTGATATTAAAGTTTGTTTGGGAGTTGAAAATTAGATACAACTTATGTATTATATCTAGAACTAATATCCTTAAAAAGTGTTTCTAGATCTAATCAGGTAACGTTAACTTTATAGCTCATCTCACAGCCGATTTACAGGAAAATTACATGCAAGACTACGCTAGAAACAGAAAACTCATCGAAGTGTGGTTTTCTGCATTATTCCTTGACATCAGTGAAATTGGGTTAAAAAAGAGGGGCGTCAGTTCTCAATCAAGCCATACCAAACGAGTGGCCACCATTTGTGGGCAAATATACTACCCATCTCTTTGGATAGAGGGTGTAATGCAGTCAGCACCACGAACACTCAGGCCATTAATCTAAGTTTTCTAGACTGGAGCTGTTACTTTTTAATTCAAGTAGCTCCTCATTAATTGTCCTCACGAGGCTGAGCTTAATGCTTCACAGAAAATTTACAAGTGCTTAGGATCGAACCCAACAGTACTGGATCTGTGGCCAAGAACTCTGACCACAAGACCACAGATGTGGTAGAATTTGGGGGTTTGTTATTTTATTTGAAAATAATTTGTTTTACATTTTGTTATATTTTTTATTTTCTCACTATCTTACAGGTAGAGAAGGTATTATGATCGCCAAAAAAAATTGAACTCGAGATTTTGATGAATCTTGACGTTTCATGACTCCCTGAATCCTAAAAAGTTATTTTTGAATTTCCGTCTGTCTGTACTTCCGACTAGAGCCTAAACTATTTTATCGATCGGGCTAAAACTTGGTATCTAGGGTTTTCATAGGGTTACCCTGAGGGTTTTTGGAATTGGATATCTACCCCTAAAATTAATGGTAGCTTACTGAAGAGCAAATAGTGAAAAAGTAGATTTTTTCCAAATTGGCTCTAATGATTTTGATTAAATTTCATTTCTAAACATTTATAAATATTCCAAACAAAATGGCTATCCTCAATATTTTGGCAAAATGAATTTAAGGGCTCCGGTCTGATGCGTAAATTTTCATTTTTTATCATATCTCCGAAACTATTTGAGATATGAAATTACTTAGCATTACAAATATGTAGATCTATTTATATACAAATCTTGTATTCAAAACATATTTTTATAAAACAAATAACTTTCAACCTATACGCAAATATATATATATATATATATTTATTTTTTTACTTTTTGAAGACTAAAGATTAAGTATTGCGACCAATAAAAAAATCTAGCCTGAAATGTTGATGGATGTCGACGTTTCATGACCCCCGAACCCTTAAAAATGGTCCTTGCAATGCCGTCTGTCTGTGTGTTTGTTAAAACTTAAAATTAAGAGTAATTTTATAAAGGACCAAAAGTGAAAAAACCGATTTTCTCACAATCGGATCTAACGATTTTGATTAAAATTCGTATCTAGGCATTGATTAAGATTATAAATAAACTGGGTATTTTCATTTCCCCATGAAAATGATCTTTTAGGGTACTTTACAGAAGCGGAAATTTCCGTATCTCCGCAACTATTTGAGATACTAAATAACTTATCATTGAAAAATTGTATTAATATTAAAAATAAAAAAAATGTATGCGAAATAAATTTTTATAAAACCAACAGTTTCTGAGATATTGGCAAATATATTAATACAATTTTGTGAGCTTAAGCAATAATTCTCCAATGCCATAGAGAAATTAAATATAATTCTCTCATAAAGTTTATGCTATTTTTCCTTGAACCCTTTAGGAGAAATGTTTGTACAGCAATGATATATCTCATTTTAGACTCAATAATCAATATTTACATTTTTTATTGTTCAAAATTTATAAATGAGGAATTTAATATCAATGCGCTGACCTGAAGATGTGCAACACCTAATAAAATATCGATCGGAAGTCGAAATTTTAATACGAAGTGTTGACCCTTGTGGACCCAACATTAATCTTTTTTAATGGTTCGAACATACAAATGAGGACATTAATTCTTTAAAAATAAAAATATAAAATTTAAAACCTGGACTCAAAAAATGTTTTACATAAGTATAGTGCAATTTATGTTTGGGTTTGCTAGTGTATATTATTTAGTTTCACATATACTACAAGTTATGAGTAAATATATCCATATTTAAACAATAGATAGAGAAAGTCCGTGTGGGGTTCCGTACCATTTATTTTTTATTGTATCAGGAGTACATATTTATATTCACTGAGCATAGTCCAGTTAAGAACAATGTGCTTGTCAGCTGGTGCCTCATCATAAATGTCGTACACACATGTAATAGTATAACGATATGATAAATACAATTAATTCATTTAATTCTATTCTTGCAACATCACATAATTCTAATACTTAATTTAGTTCCTTAAATCTATTACATTACGTTTTATTTAATATTAAAAAACCAGTCTCGAGTCCATTTCTTAGATTATTTGACATAATTAGTCATTCTAGTATTATTATTTCATTAAGTCTGTGAGCCAATTAGCCATTTTTTGTTTCTCTTTTAACTTTTGATATTTTATCTTTTCTCAAAAGGGTATCCGGTATCATGTTAAAAAGTGTTGGTACTATTATTTTAATGTGTTGTTTTCCATATTTATTTATATATACTGTCGTTTCCTGGTTTTGTGACTGTGAACCTGTCTTGCTTTATATGTTTCTGAGTAGTAGTACTGAATAATTATTACTTTATAGCTTATACATGATTTTTACAGTCAATGGTTTCTACTCCTTATTCATGAATTTGGTAAAATTGTTGTTTTCACTCAATATTTTAAGAGCTTTAATTCGAAAATTTCTTAATTGATTTAAATATAGATCACTTGTCTTTCCCCAGGAAGTAATACAATAGCCTAGATGTGATTCGATTAGCGCGTGATACACTATTTTTAGAATATCAAATGTAACATATTGTTTTATTATACATATATTAACCAGTCTCGCTCTTAGCTTCCGACTCATTATATCTGTGTTAGTATTCCATTTCATATGAGAATCAATCATTAGCCCTAGATAGTTGTATGTCTCAACTTGCGTGGATGTTGAACAATTACAAGGTTTCATATTATGTAAAAAATCTAAGCAATGGACTTTTATATCTAATTTATACTTTAAAGCATGCGGTAGTCTGATATTCATTGTTTGCGTTCTTTAATGCTAATTATTAATTTATTATCGTGAGTCAATTTTTGTATTCTGTTAAAGTCTTCTTGCAACATTTCTTAAGCTCTATCTACATTTTTGTGCACCGCACACAGCATAGTGTCGTAGGCATAAATAAATAACCACAATTATGTATACATTTTGCCATTGTTCTTGTATAGATTAAGTATAATATTTGCCCAAGAATAGAGCCTTGTGGCACTCTGATATTTATACCCAATTCTTCACTGTATTTCTAAATTATTTATTTGAACTATTATGTTATTGTTTGTTAGGTAATTTTTAACCTATTCATAAATATTACTTCTGATATCAATTTTAAAAAGTGATTCTAGTAAAATATCTTTATCTAACGTATCAAATGTTTCGACATGTATATAAATGCTATAGCTATGTGTTTTTTCGTTGAATTTCTCTAGCATTTCATTAGTAAACGTGAGTAAGATTATTTCCGTATCTTTGTTTTTTGGAATCCGTATTGTTTTTGATCAATTACTCTATACTTATCTAAATAGTTTATTAAGTAGCCGGCAACGTATATTTTCATTATTTGACTAAAACGATTAGAATTGCTATAGGTTTGTTATTTACACAATCTAAGGGCTTCCCTTTTTTATATAAATTGGTCTAATAACAATGCGATTTCAAGTTTTTGCGGAATTACACCATGTTGTATACATAAATTAACTAGTTCTGATAACAACGGGGTAATTTGGCTGTTGATAGTTTTCAAGTTTTTGATTCTGATTTCTCAATAATGTATTTCATTTTAGAATAAATATCCCTAAGTATAAATATAACTTGGTTTTTTTAAATTATAGTTATAGCTACATAAATAAATAAAAATTATTAATCAAAGCGTTATAAACTTCCAATTTTAGTTGTATTTTTAGTAGATTATAGTCAGTATGTAAAGTTTTAGAAGGTTTATTTTAACTTCTTATTTTACATTTTTGTGTGGTTTTCATCACTGCATCCAGGCTATAAATGTTTAACCTTGGTATTAGGGTAGGGCTAGGGAAGGTATAATGTATAGTAAATGTAGATATATTCAGCTCAAGGTACAGGGAGGTCTTCTATAACGCGTTTTTGTTACTATGTAATTTGGATATAGCACGATCAGCGGAATGGGAACTATTTTTCTATGGCGCTGTCCTGAGATGGCTGCAACGCGATTCACCCAGCCACACAGTACCTTGTTTCTCCGCCACTAGTGCTGTAAATCCGCCTGCCTCAGTATATTTACAGTTTGATACCAATTACACGTCTTATTGAGTTCCTGATTACAGTTTATTCTGCTTCATGTAATCAAGGTATTATTTCATTGTTTTAATGCCTAGTATCTAATTTTGTAATATTATTTTGTATAAAGAACACGAAGTTAATATATAACAAAAATAAACTATAAAATATGTCAAAAGTATGAACGGTAAGGAATTTTTCACAGATCTGGTTAGTACCTACCACCAGATAACTTATTTTTTCCCGTTTAACCAGGGTTTTCTATGAGGAAACATTTCGATAACGCGATATTTTTTCGGAACACAAACACCACCTTATAGGATTATATTATTATATAATGACTATACAGATTATATTGATTTATACTATGAAGTAGAACTTGTCCAATGATTTATTTTAATGGATTTGTTATTTTTACATGCAAAGAGAGGATAATAAATTGACTATTAAATGTGGATTTAAATTAAAGGTTTTACGATGTATAAGCTGTCTCTATAGGGGCTACATATATATAATTTGAACTAAAATTTTCAAGTTAAAATCTTTAATTAACAGTAGTACAAGAAGACCCTATAGAGTTTAATATATTGTATTAAAATTTTTACCAGTAATTTCTTGGATCGAATATTAATATTTATTATATTGGGGGGAGAAAGATCTAATTAATTTTATCCATACACATTGATTAATGATACTTCATCCAGTATTACTGATTACAAGATTAGATCAGATGTAGATTGGGGAAACACTTTAGGGAAAAAATTTAGTATTCCCAACCGGTACTCGAACCCTGACTTCACTGTCCCAAACCAGATGAGATGAGCATGACAGTCTGTGCTCCCTCTAAAGCGGGGTATGCACATTGAACTTAATTTAGAAGAAGAAATATTTCAAATATATAAGAAATAACTTAAGGCATGTTCGAACATTTCGTTTTTATTGATTTAAGTTCTGGTAAATTCAAACTTTCTTTAACGAATTCCTTACTTGAGTGAACTTAGTTCTCTTTAATTTTTTCATTTAATTTAAAATCCTAGAATGGTTATAAAAACAACAGAACCAGTAATTAATCTATTAGAATTTCTTTTTAGTTTTGTTTCTGGAGAAATCTTTTAAAACTTTAGCATGTTTGAAAGGTTTCAAGACGCAAGAAAAGTCCTTTGATGTATCAAACAAAAACTAATATTACTTAATAGACATTTTGGCAAAAGGGCCGGCTTCGGTATAATTTGGGTTTCTCCTTCCACTGTGATAAATTGGTGAAATCATTACATTTGTGGGCCTGGTGACTAGGGTGCAAACAAACCTCTTCTGTACAGTTTTTCAATAATGAGGCCATGGCTACAATCTTGTCCAGATGTATTTACTACGTGTGTCTTATATGGTATTCCACTCTAGCGGTGCGCAACATTTTTGTGGATGCGACCTCACTCAAGCTTTATTTTATTTATAAAACCTCCATGCCGCCATGTAAATAAAATAAACATTTTCCTTCTACTTACGTGATACCTTCTTTTCTTATACTTTTCTCAAGCCCTAGAACTCTTTTTTAAACTGTAAAATGTATATAGCCGAAGATATTTTATTACACATATTATTTGACTATACGATAGCAAATTTGGCATCTTAATAGTTTTTTTTTATCTTCCATGTTATCCATAAGAAAATTCGGTGACCACTTAAAAACTCGAACCCCAAATTAGGTCACAGCCTCAGGGTTGCACACTACTGTTATACTCGTCTTTAACGCAAATGTGGGTACAATTACTTCTGAGAACGCTACCTTTATTATCCCTTCCCCTTTAGGTCAAATAATGCAGATATCCTTAAGGGGTACCTAGTAAAACACTGTGCACAAAAAATAATTCAAGGTTCTTAACTGTTTTAATACTGGGGTCATAACTGGTATTATGAATGACCTCGAAGTTATCAAACAAGAGATACTAGCACTATCAGCCCCGTGGTATAGTGGTCAGTACATCTATCTATGAATTTAGGGGTCAGGGATTAATTCCCGGATGGTACCATGGGTAGTTTTCCCTAAAGGGTAAATATCCCAACGGTCACCAGGGTTTGGTTAGTTAGGCTTAAGTTAGGTTTAAGATCACTCCTGGTTCCACACCTTCATAATCACTATCATCACATCATCTCATTGCGGGTACGACGTATATACAACCTCCATAGGTGTACCCTGGGCAAAACTCAGTGCCACCAGAGTGGTTAAAATTATACACATACAGGTGACCGAACTAGATAATATATCTCTCTCCCAGTCAGAGATGCCATACGTTAATATACATATATAGCTGTTTTGACGGGCTTGACAATAGTACCAAATTTTATCAAAATCGATTGATGAACGTATCCAAGTATAACCGGGAAGGTTAATACATTGAAAAAAAACTTGTTTACATAATATTCGTTATTTTGAAAATACATTGCCTATTTTCTTAGATATTTATCATGTATTAACCATCAACTCATATTTCTAATTAGTCATCACCCAATCGTTGGCCACATGGTCTAAGGCGACACTTCCACAATTGAATAAACTACCGATGATGGGTAGATCTGGTGTAGCATGTTAAACCGGCTGTTTAACATCTACAATAAAAAGACCATAAATATAACTAACAAAATGATTACAAGTGCTAATATATTCAAATAATGTGGCAGGTGTTGACTCACTGTGGATTTATGTTGCCGGGAAGCGCCCAAGCGAGAGGAAAGTTGCCCCGGCTGACCATGCCAACACCACTAGCAATTCGACGTTTTACTCACAAGTAACGCTCCCAAGAAAAGGCAGATAATTTTCTCTGAGTGCCACACCATCAAAGAGCGCTAGTGGTCATTCAGTGCAATTATTGCAACTTTACCCCTTTACCCCCTTAGATGTCCTAATGCTAACCTGTCCCTGAGTAGCTCAGTTCAGTTACTGTAATAGTGTCACTGCTTGCTTCACATAATATGTTCTATTGTATCAATTCTACGGAGGAAAAACTAGGACGTAAACCTACATCACAGAAGAATCTACTAGTGACTACTATGTGTCAGGCGTCGGTCTCACCGACCCGTCGCAAAGGAAACCTCTTCTGAGACTTTAAGTATCTACAATTTAGAATCTGGATTAGATTCCAAACTCCTCTTTGCTATGTACACGTACATAAGACATAGTTTTTGTGTTAGAGTATCTGACTTTATTTTCCTATGCCCATATTGCATAGTTTAGATTCAAGGGCTCAATGCTATATTTGACTAGGTCCAGACAACTTTATACACTGGGTCAGTGTGTCCGATTTATTTTTCTAAGTCCTTAAGACATAGTTATATATATTAGGAAATAACAATGATTCCCTAAACGGTATGACCACGTTTAGGATCTCTTTATGGCGATTATCAGTTTATCTAACGTTTTCTTTAATAACCTAGTTAGAGTGACAGATAGCAGTCACTATTGTCTCTTTTTAATGTATCTATGTACGGTTCACAACCTGTGGGAGCACTACTGGTTTGTAGTAGTGGCCCGCGGGGATTGTGTTTTGTCTCCGGCCCCTTTAGGCGTCGTTTGTATCAAAGTATACTAATATTGTTTGTACTATTTGTTGTGTGCTCTAGTAATGAATGGAAATATAAATATACTATTGAATGTCCAGGCAGTACTTATTATGAATTGACCAGCCATAGTATTTTAACCGTGTGGATGCCTGATTGCTCGCCATGTACTATTTGTAAAATGCTGGTTCCTCTTCAAGGAGATTGTTCTTTTGTTTATATAACTCTCAATGAAGTTATCTCAAGCTAGCTAGCTTTTGTAACTATCCTTATAGTAACTCTATAAAATTAGGATTAAATACCCCTTGTTACTATTCACCTTAATTTCTTTGTTATTCATTTATAGACCTATCAGGTCTAAGACTAGGATTATCTTGGCTCGATTGTCTTTATGTATTGTGGCTTAACCTTAAATTAATTTTAGTAGATAATTTTTTACTGCTGCCATGTCGAGGCAGACGCTCCTTCGTAGGAGAATGAGCGGGAATCCTAATTTCTAGAGTCAGTAAACTAAACCATATGTTCTATCTTGTCTGTTAGTTCCTTGTCATCAAGGTGCTTATTTCTATTCCTGCCTATTGGGAAGTATACAACTATAATAACTAAATACAACTATCGTAAATAACAATGGACTGTTTGAAATCAAATCTTTTTAAAAACGTATGTAATTCTATTTCTCTTGTTTGCATTTTATTAAACTGATTTGTTAGACTTATTTATTTCTCTTATGTCTCATTCTTCCCAAAACTTCCTTATTTAACTTTGTGTGTAATTGTAATCGTCACTTCTTCTACTTGATAGGAGAAGCGAGGATTCACTGGGTTTAAATCTTTTTTCGGGTATTCTGAAGGTTTTTTCCCTAAATAGTTTTCAACTCTCATTCCACACAAATGTTATTACACTTTCTCTAAATTCAACCTTCCTCATTTTTAATATAATGGCGTAATTAATACATATTCTTATATCCCGAACTGGTAGTAAAACTAGAGGCTAAAAAAATTAGTTGTAGCTTTCTTAACTTACTTAAGTTTAGCATTTTATATAATTTTTAAAACGTATACACCCATTTACAATTATTGGATGAGACAAACACCAATATAAATTTTGTTTGAGAAAAGTGTAAATTTTTTAAGCAGTTAATTTAATGTTATTACTTTGTATTATCTACAAACATAACATAACACAACATAACATAACATAACTTTTCTTAACATTTATTTCTTAACAAAACTTTATTTTACTTTAAACATAAAACTATTTCAAATTTTGCTTTCAAGCAGATGCATAAATTGTAGCTTTACCGCTAATATATTCACAACTCCCCATCGATAGAAGTAACGGCAAGCGAAGAAAAGTTTCTTACCCCTTTTATGGTTCATAATACAGAAATTGTTACTACTCAGTATATCACACGATGCATTGTAAGATCTTGACATCCGTTTCTGGCCTAACAATACATGTATATACACCCGGCTGTCTCCTGCACCATGCAGGATAAAATGAGATAACATGTATAAAAAACACCCTCTCATTTTTAAAGGACATATTCTATTCTTTAACAGCTTTCCAGCCTTGTGTGCTGGGAAATATTTCATTGGTGAATTTCTTAAGAGTAATATATATAATATATACACACATATACAAACATAAGCGACTAGTGCTTTTGGCGCTTCGGTTAATTCTGCGCTAGACCTGAAGAAAAAGGTTACCGTCAAAAAGGAAAGCTATCTAAAAGATGATTTATATTTTTATCTCATTTCCTGGCTCAGCCACCTACTAGATATAGCTTTCTTTCTTCTACGAGATAAACTCAGTACGAATATTCGATGGAAACGTACAGATAAAAAAATAGTTGTGTTATATTTTACTTTATTCAGATAACCCAGACACCTTCCCTTAAGCCCCCATGATCAGTTTGTATTAATGATTATAATTACTATCCACACCTATGGACATGTGGACAAAATGTCAGGGTAGTTTAGTCTATTTCACCAGCTATGGAAGGTTTGGTGTTCGAATACCATCCGAGTACCCTACGGGTATGTTTTCTTAATGTTTCCCATTTATTTCTTCACGCCAACACATAAAAATTTAATTTAAACTCTGCCTTCCCCCATCCTTACACCATTAGATAAGTTAAAATGTATATAGCCAGGACGGGTATTAGGATGCGGTGGGGAGCGGGGGAGAATTTATTAGTATTTTAATTTGATGCATTAAGTAGATTTCTCTTATAAATCACTTGGATGAAAATGTTGTTGCTATGCTTCTCTTCGACATTGTAGTTAATTATCTCGAATTCACATGAGGTATGTATGGCTTTTTTATATTAATATAACTAAAAAATATGAATAAAACTAGAAGCAAATTTAAATAATAGATGTTTCAAAATGTAATCCAAACACACGGCATAAAAATGTACTTTTAGTTTATTTAGTTTTGTTTTTCAATTAGTTTTACATTAACATGAAAATGCATGATGCGACTCAGGTGAACCGGCAACAGATTAGTTATAAAATGTAAAACTGTGTTATCCAATTATATGTTAGTTTAATTTTTAATTGAATCTTTAACAAATTATTTATTTAATTCCAGCATATTCTAGATTTGAAAATACACAAACTGTAAACTGTATGTTCCAGCAGATAATTTTTTGTTTGCTCAGTGTCTGGCTAAACGAATTTATCCATACGCTGATATTTATAGGAAGCCCATTTCTACCACCATTGATTGAAAGTCACTAAAGTTTAGTATTCTAAAAACATATCTTATTTTATTGATTAAATATTAATTTGATCTAAAAAGTTATAAAAATCTTCCAATAATACTTTTTCATGGACTACGCTGTAGTTTATCTTCACCTCATAGATAAAACGGACTAATAATGTAAATACAATTATTGTAAAAAAAAAATCCTCGTCTTTGTGGCAACATGAATTTCCAATTTTCAAATAATTGACTTCCTTTTAAAACTAGACTTTACAATAATGTGATAGGCTCTTCTAGAGAAAAACACCCCTTAATATACCCAGCTGGGATTTAATCCTGACCTCGTCACAGGCAAACCAGAATAGATGAGTCTGACGTTAATTCCACGTGTCCACCAATGTGAGTGTGACTTAATAATAGAATAGTTGAATAAAATATATCCGAATTTTCACATTATATTTATGAGTTTATAAATTTGTTTCAAATATAAATTATCACTCGGAACATGAACATCAATAATAATTATTATTACTATTATTATTACTCACACCAGTATTCACACGGCAGAAGGCTTCAACTTTTTCATTAGACTAGATCACCGGGTGTGGTGAGGTCCACGTTTCGAATCTCGACCAGATACAGTATATGGTATCATATCTCCATACACTTATGGGTGCCCTTCCTTTAGTCTACTTTTATAATACCTACCTTTAATATTAAGGCTCTAGTAACATTGCTGTCGAACGCACTAAATAAATAAATAAACTTATTTCATTTAAACGTTTTAATTTTTTTATCTATTTATTCTATATCATTTAGATTTTTATACAATGTATGTCATATTTAAATCCATACTTGTAGCTTATCTCCCCTCTATCCAGACAAAATATATATTTAAGCCCAGAAGACCCAGAAATCTAAATTATTTTTAGATGTATAGCCCTTAACACAAAAGTATATAAAGATATTTGGTGACCAAATATTTTCATAGGAGCCCCCAAAACCGGCTGTTTCTATGAAATCAAAGTCGAAAAAATTATCTAATCCCAGTAGATCTATGAAGCTAAAATTTTTCAGGCAAATAGTCCCTAACCCAAAAGCGTGCAGGAATACGTAGTGGGCAAAAAATGCACATGGGGGAGGGGTGGGGGGGGTGTCCCCAATTTTTTTTGTTTTGTTTTTTAACAAAGTCAAAAAATATCAAAGGCCAGAAAACTTAGGAAGCTGAAATTTAGCAGCCAGGTAGCTCCTAACTATAAAGATGCAGACATACTTGGTGACAAAATTTCACATGGAGTCCCCGAAAAAACGAAAAAGTATACAAAATATGTTTTTTATAAAGAAATAATAAATTTAGGAACAGTTTCACACTTAAATTTGAGTAAATATTTGGCATACTATAGAGTTTTTAGTTTAAATGCGCCTCACAAATTTTGAGGGTCACAAAAAAAAGTATCCCCATTCTCTATCATTGTCCAACAAATGCCAGTTCTAAACTACCAGAAAGGAAGCCGTTGATTTTTAAACGGGTGATATGCTAGTTTCATAATAAAAATTGTATGAGACTCATTATTTATCACATAATGTATTTATGCTTTTAAAAATGAATATAACATGTTATTCAGTGAATAGTATCTAAATGAAAACAAATATTTTGTAATTTGAAACCATATTAGAATCTTCGAAACGAGTGTCACTAAGATGATTTTTCCCAACATAGCGATTTTCCATTACCTTATCAGGTGAATGCTCACTTTCTGTAATGCATAAAAAATATATACTAAATCAATGATGATTAACGCAGTCTTTAAACATTAGGCTATTTTAAAAATACTTTTCTAAGGGCAATATTCAGAAATAAAACTATAAAACTGATATTTGTATTGATGTACCGTAAGTTATTTATTCCATTAAATTCTCAATACCCTCGGTTCTTTATTTATTCTAACCCCGTTTGAAAGAACACTCCCCTCTAGCTTTTAATATTTTTGTCAGCAGAATAATGGGGTAAGAAACTCATCAAGGGGCATGTTTAATAAAGGACAGTCTCGTCTTGTCTGGTTTCCCTGTGTAAGGGAGATAGTGGCTCAAATCACAACCAGGTGTACTAAGAGTTAAGTTTCCTGAAAGGTTTCACACTCTACCTCGATACAAATGAGGGTACATTTTCTCTGGATTAAAAATTCTGGTTTCTTTGTCAATTATTGTAATTAAATGCATACAGCCCATACATATAGTAAGACACACACAAAAAAGAAAGATACATATAGTGTGAAAGCAGTAATAATCTCTAGTGTATAGGACCAATATAAAAGTTTCTTAATGAAGCTATTTTCATATGTTAATACGTCAAGTGATAAGACCCGTGACAATCATTTTAGAAAAAATCGCATCAATGCCGATTTTTTTTTTAATATTGTCAATGACGAAAGTAACAAAAAATACCCCCATCGGTTTGCACGTGAACTAAATGTAAAGATCATTAAATCTAGTTTGTGGAAATAAGTTGATCAATATTCAAATTATCCTTAGGTATACTTCCGGTGGTTTCTCTCAAATAGTTTCCCACGATCACTCCACGCAAATGTGTGTATATTTCCTCTAAAATATACTTTTCTTATCTTCTGCCACCATTTTAATTAAAAGCCTGAGGTGTTAGATAAACGTAGTCTAAATATAATATATTCTTAGTTTATGTTCTAAACTTAACTTCTATATCTAGTCTTCCTTGTTTCTACCTCGTTCCACCTATAGACAATTTTATTACTTCCTACCCCGATTCTCCTATAGCCACACTCACTTCTTCCCACCCTGATCCTCCTATAGCCACACTTCCTTCTTGCCACCCTGATCCTTCTATAGCCTCTCTTCCTTCTTAACACTTCCATCCTTCTATAACCACTCTTCTTTCACCCCCACCTTGATCCTCCTATAGCCATTCTTCTTTCTTCCTACCCCGATCCTAATAGCGTACTTTTTCTCCTTCCCCCAATTCTCCCCATCGCTACTCTTCCTTCTTCCTACCTCGCTCTCTCTATAGAAGCGCTTCCTTCTTCCTACCACGATCCCCCTACAACCTTTATTTCTTCTTCTTAGCTTGATGCTTCTCTGGAAACTCTTCCTTTTCCCCACCCCAGCTTCACCCAGTTTCCCGACAGGCCGGTACGAGTGTAGAGGAGCGTGTGGCGGCGCCCATTCCACGCTCGACTGCGTGCTACCCTTGTTGGATTCATGTCGCACAATAAGCGGAGTGTGTGACAAAACGTCATCCTTCATCTCGTGGGGACGTCCCACGTATAAAAAAATAAATAAAAAAAAGTTGGGAGTCGTAGACCACTCCACAAACCTTGTTTTGAGAAATGGAATTAAAGTGAATGGTGGAATATAGTTGGCGACAGTTTTTTTTTACCTAAACGAGAGTCTCGTCTAGCTGGTTTTACCACTGATGGGGAGGTCTGGGTTCGTATACAAGCCAGGTGTAACAATTGTAGATTTTTCTAAATGTAAATTCGAGTAAATTTCCTTTAAGTTCACTCTTCTTCAGTCCTAAACATTAGTGTGCTATTAACTTTGAATATCTCAATATAGGGAAAATCACTCTGAATACATTCGACCGAGATTAAAACCATAACGTCCACGCCACCGGCACACAGGGCAATATGAGCCCATGGTATCTTTCTACGTACCCACTCGTACGGGTAACAAAAATTTATATTTATTTATTGGTATACTGATGACTGTTTTTTTTTAAACTTGAAAATTCTAAAAATGGTTTAAAAATTTGGGTTCCAAAGGGGTATCTTGGGAGTGCTTGACCTTATAAATAACACTTTATACCAATTTTTAGATTAAAAACTCATTTATGGGTTTAT
The DNA here is from genome assembly GCA_902151455.1 of Timema bartmani. NCBI lineage: Eukaryota > Metazoa > Arthropoda > Insecta > Phasmatodea > Timematidae > Timema > Timema bartmani. The sequence continues at coordinate 23,126 of CABFWB010002542.1, read as the reverse complement.
TCTGATGACTTTTTTTTTACTTGAAATAATTAAGAAATTGCTCCAAAGATTTTGTTTCAATTGAGTATCTTTGATGTGTGACAAATAACACTGATCAACCGTTTTTAGGCTAAAAACTAGCTAATGGGTAGTTTACTGATGAATAATTTTTCAAGAAAATGAATTATTTTAAAACTGGCTCACGATTTGGTTACAAATGAGTACTTTGGGAGTGATTATTTTGTCAAATTGCACTGTATAGTAATTTTTTGACTAAAAACTTGTTTAAGGGTAGTTTACAAAAGAAGGATTTCTTAAAAATTTGATTTTTTTTTTAAATAACTCTGATATACTTGCTTTTGGGGTAAAAATTTGTTTAAGGGTAGTTTACTGATGACTAATTTAAAAAAAATTGAATAGAAAAATAGTTTTAACGATTTTGTTTAAGATTGATATCTAGGGAACGGTTTATCTCTCAAATAACACTGTAAATATTTTTTTAGATATAAATTCTTAGAATATTAGTTTATTGATAAATGATTTTTGAAAGTAAAAAAATCTTGAAAATAGCTCTAACTAGTTCATTTAAACTCTGTATCTGGGGAAGTTTTACATGACATAAAAACTGTATACTTTTTTTTGGGATTAAATTCGTTTAAAGGTAGTTTGCTGATAGCGTGTTTTTATTTGAATATTTAAAAAAAAATAGATCCGGCGATTTGGTTCAAAAAGGGAATTTGTTATTTTTTTTAGTTAATAAATAATTAGATATATTGGTTTTTCTATAAAAAAAAATTACATTAATAATTACTGAAAATTAACGTTTGTAAATTTTGAATATTTTTGAAATTATCTCTACTAATTTTGTTCAAAACTAGTAACAGGGAACTATTTTACAAGATAATAAATAATGTTGTTTAATTTTTCTAAAATAAATTAATTTAATGTTAGTTTACTTGGGACAGATTATAGAAAATATGACCATTTGAATTCAAAATGAGTATCTAGGAATAGTTTTTCATAATAAATAATTTACAAATAATTTTAGGGTAGATTACAAGTAAATTATTTTGGCAAATTTGAAATTTGCTAAAAATATTTTAACAACTTGATTTTAAGTTTATAGTTCAGGAGTTTTTGTTGTATTGTTTATTTTGATGTGTTTGTTTATATAAGTTAAACTTGCATATGGGTAACTTATTAAAAACTTGTTTATAAACATTTTCATCAAAACTATTATGCACAATACGATAAAGTTAATATAATTGTGTCTTACCTTTTATTATTTTTAGTAGAGAAAAAAAAATTGTAACTGTGAAAAGTTTTTGACCTCGATCTTTCCGTTTTACCATGACCAAAAAATCATTAGGCCTGTCCTCGAGTTGTTGTTTTTTATATTAATCAAGGCCCTCAAATAAATAATAGGTTGATTAACCTACTTCAATGGCTTCATGGTCTAGGGCGTCACTATCATATTTTACTTGCCACCGATGACAGGGAGATTGCAGCTCGAATCCCGATCGGGTATACTGAGGGTGGTTTTACCTTAATGATTTTCCATGATTCTCCCTCCATGCAAATGCAGTTACCATTCCTCTAAAATTCAACCTTAGATATCCTTAATCCAGTAGCATAATTAGTACATAGGCGTCTAAATTTAACAGGAAGTAAAGTTTAATGTAAGTTAATTTTTGATAGTTGACATAACGATTTTGTTTAAAATGTATATCTGGGAAGTATTTTCTTGATCTTCCCTATTATTATAATTAGCAGTTTAACTGTCCATCCAAAAATAATTCTAAATCCAGATGACCTAGGAGTTTTAAATTTGCTGGCAAGTATCCCCAAACCCAAAAGTTTGCAGGAATACATAGTGACCAAACATTTCCACTGAGGCCCCCGAAATGGGGAGGAGGGCTTCCAAAAAACTAAAATCAAAAAATAATCGAAGCCAAGATGACCTAAGAACATGAAAATTTGCAAGTGGGTAGACCCTAGCCAAAAAGGTTGTTAAAATACTTGGTGAACAAAAATTCCTATTGAAGCCCCCAACATGAGGAGGTTTTTATAAAACCAAAGTCGAAAAAGTCTCAATGCCCATAATAGATAGGAAGCTGGTATTTTCCAGGCAGGTGGCCCCTAACTCAAAAGGGTGCAGGCATATTTAGTGATGTAAAATACCCAAATGACCCCCAAAATAGGTGGCGGGGGGAGGTAATTTTCCAGAAAAAACAAATTCTAAATACTAGCTATAGAATCCCATTAGACCTATGAAGCTGAAATTTTCAAAAGGATAGCCATTAACTTTTCCAAAAGGATGCAAAAAATACTTGTTGACCAAAAAGTTATATTGGGTCTCCCAAACTGTAGGGGTTTTTAAAAAACAAAGTCAAAATATTTCCAAAGCCCATAAGAGTGAGGAAGCTGAAATTTTGTATTCAGGTATCTCCAATTTCACAAGAGTGCAAAAATAAGTTGTGGCATAAAACTCAAACGGGAGCCCCCAAAATGGTGGGGATTTCCAAAACACCAAATTTGAAAAAGCCTTGGAGCTCAAAAAATAAGAAGCTGAAATTTTGCAGATAATTAGCCCCTGACCCAAAAGGGTACAGGAATATTGGGTAACATAAAACTCCAAGGGACCCCAAACTGGGGGGAAGGATATCCATAAAAACAAAGTCGAAGTTCTCTCGAAGCCCAGTAGATCTAGGAAGCTGAAATTTAGCAGGTAGGTAGCCCCAAACCCAAAAGTATGCAGGAATACTTGATGACCAAAAACTCACATATGGGCTCCCAAAAAAACTCAACTATTCTATTCCCATTTCTTCCGGGGAACTCCATCACCCAGATGGTACCAGAGGGCTGCAGGGCAGCCGCCTTTCTCCATCTTGATTCTGCGGGCCCATCAACCACAATCCACCTCTCTTGTTTCCAAGGTGGTGGGTCATACGGTGCAGGGAACCCCTCATAATCTATATTTACTCCACTAACTTTTGTTCATACGACTGGAAAGTTGTCCTTTGTTGTTTATAACGAAACCTTCAATTGAGGAACAGTTTAACACTTTCATTGGATTAAATATTGGATTTACTATAAAGTCTATATTTGAAATGCGCCATCCAGTTTTTGAGGGTTACTAAAAATTATTTTCATTCTCATTCATTGTTCAACATATGCCAGTTAAATATATTGCATGACCAGAAGCAAAGTCGTTAATTTTTAAGGGGGTATTATGCTTATTTAATTATTTGATGTTAGATTACTGATCACTTATTTTTGAAAACTTACTCAAACTAAAATATATTATTTGAGAAGGCAAATATAATTATTGTATACGATTTATTTTCCTGTGGTTCCATGTGCGGACCACCTGACACATCGCCTTGGGCCATAGTTTGAGAACATCTGCCTTAGCTCATTCGGCTACTGAAACAGCTCATAATAAAATGACATCGGTGGCAGTTGTTATTTTCGGTTACCAATGCTCCACTCTGACAAGTACTTGCTTAACGTCTGGCTGCTCCCAACATCAAATTTTAGCCACAAATATTTAACGATTACCACACTTTATTTTTGTTTTCATTATATTCTGGTTTTATTGCTTTCGAGCTCACCGAGGGTAAATTTAAACTTTCCACTATATGCTTTCATACTTTAATATTAGCAATGAATTGTATGAAATGTATAATAGTTGTTGTTAAAATGTGTATGCCATACAAACCTCCCAAATGGTAAGGTTGACTGCATTGACAGTGAACAGATGCTGACCCCAGAGGAGCATTGGCGCTGTCAGTGATTATTTTGGTTTAAGGGCGCTATTAAATGAATTGGACAGTCCTTTTATTAATTCCTTAGCTATTGCAAATTAATTTATATAAATTGTTTCGGGACTGTTATTTAAAGAAGTGTGTTTGTTTTAATTGATCTTTATACCTATTTATATTTTTATGTGACTCATTTTTTCTCTCAAATTCTTTATATACTAGAAATAACAGTATTTTTTATACTTTCAAAGAAAATAAACAAGCGTTGCATCATATGTTCTTCTTTTGCTCTCAATAATATGGTAGCTCTGATTCTAGCGGCCATAATTATGGTCTAGTGAGTTAGGTATCAGATTTTCCAGGTCTGGTTTGCTGGTGATTGGAGCCTGGGGTTCGAAATTGGTCCGGATGTAATCAGAATAGTTTTGTCATGAATGTTTTCCCACTCTTCCGTCAAGAAATTTCGGCCACGTTCGCTATAAGATCTACCTTTCTCACCATTTACCCTATTGGAAAGTTAAAATGGTTCCGGTCTATTTAGTTAATAGGAGTTGGTGGGAAATCAAGTGCCTAAGAGTATGCCTCCCTCCCGAATAACACCTAAACTAGGTAGGTAATACAGTTAGAACCAGACATCACATCGTGGTGTGCTTTTCTGTATTTACCTTTAGAAAACAGTGTAATTGAGACAATATATTTTCTAATAATAAATAATTTTTAAAAACTGTAATACTTTTAATTACATCCCAATCTCTGATGCTGTCAAGCTGAGAATGCATAAAACCACATAATTTCTGGCCCGATAATTATCGTGTAGCTAATATTACGGCTAATAGGTCGTAAGACGGGCTGTTTAAACAAAACATAAATAGTAGTAATAATATTGCGCGTTTGGGCTACATCATCTGTAGCCCTGTTTGTGGAGAGATTGGCCAGTACCAATGTACTGTTGCCCAGGGAACGTCCGAATGTACTAACCGTACATCTTTTCCGTGTAGGCTCTTTCCATGTCCTGATTATATTGGGTGATGATGATAGTGAATATGAGGGTGTTGAACCAGTGGAAACTCTTAAACCTGACTTAGACATTACCAACCAAACCCTGATGACCGTTGGGGTAGTTCTCCTTTCAGAAAAAAGTATCCAGCATATCAGCTGGGAATTGAACCCGGGTAGGTGACCTGGTGGTCTAGGGGTAAGGTGTCTGACTTCTGTGCTGAGGGTCCGGGGTTCAATCCTCGGTCCCGGCACAGATTTATCTGATTGCCAAACCCTTCCTTCACCTCTGACAAGACGTGTATTAATCACAACTTGTGAATGTGAGGAATGCCAGGCCTCCACCGTGGTTCGGATTCCACGTTAAACTGTAGGTTCTCCATTTCATCTCACAATCACCCTACCATTGCACATTAGCGTAAGTGCGTATAACCCGAACGGTTAGTAAGACGCGGTGCTAGTAATAATAATAGTAATAATATTAATAGTAATAATAATAATAATAATAATAATAATGATTGAACCCGGGACCCCTATGCTCGTAGCCAGGTGCACTGACCACTACAACACGGGGCCGGTTATTCTAATTGATACAAAGAATATCCTTTATTATAGTGTAGATTTATTTGGGGATCTTCAAGTGCCCTTTATGAACTGACTGATTATATCGGCTCTAGAATTATATATTAACTTAATTCTATAATAGACACAACATCCAGTCCCCAGACCGTTAATTCATAACTGTGAAACAGGAAGCCTCAATTTTAAGCCAAAAAAATGTGGTAAACAAAAATAATAAATAAGAGTCAAAATACATTTTAAAATATCCAACCTTATGAAAGTTATCAGGAATTCTAGAAGCAGCCGTTTTTAGAAATAAAATTAGCGTCAAATCTACTTATCTAAAGATGTTTGCTTATTTTCTTGTTTTTTTTGAGAAAATGATATAGGGTTAACTTCTTTGAATATTTCCACGAAAACGCAGTCATTCGATTGATATTAATACACTTGGGTGTGTTATGACAGTTTGTAATCTGAAAACGAATGTCCTACTTGGTTTGGAAAGTTAAATAATATAAACTAGTTTCCTTCAGCTTTCCCATCATTTATAACTAGAACCACTTAAAGGCGCAAAGGCTGGGGTGTAATCCTAAATGTAGTGGTGCTAATCAGCCGTAGCGCCGTTCCGTTCCAGCTCGATTACACCCCTGCGCAAAGGTTAAAGGCATGACATTGGTCGTCCGTTTAGTAGTAAGGGTTAAATCAAGCAAATTTTTGTCAAGGAGTGAGGGATGGATCAACTCAACACGGATTTAAAAGCTAGCATTTACGCCTCTTTTATTTCTTAATTTTTCTATAATTATTAACCTTAACACACGAACTTACTTTTTAGTCATTTTTTTTCATTGCAGTTGTTGCATGCTATGTGATAAAAGTATTTGTTATCGCCGCGAGGGAATGTATCAGCTGTGTCGGCATAAATTTTTCATTTATTTTAGATTCTTAACGTGCGCGTCATGAACCAACTGATTATATCAGAACACGACTTATAAACTAGTTTAAATCTAAAACAGACCCAACATATAGCTTATTTCATGTCAGTTCATCACTGTGTGAGAGTAAACCTACATATCACAAATGATAATTTTTTTTTGCCATTTCAGGAACTGATCCCGGAACCTTTAATTGGTAGATAGAGACGCTACCGACAGAGCTAAGGTGTCGGGTTGGCAAAGAGAAAGACCAAGGAGTCTTTATTTGAGTAGTAGACCGGAATTATCAGACATTCGGTGTCGTGGTAGAAAATAAAATAAAATTGTAAACTAATCATTAAATAAACAAATTCGATAAATTATCAAAAATACGCGTCTTGGCAAAAGTTCGGGATTTACACATCCAGTACAATTTTCAAATGAAAGACTTTCTAGAAAAAATACAAACTTTTTTTTCGGTAAACATTAGTGCAAGCATAATTAATACACCTATGTGTATAACAAGTAAATAGCACAGTGAATTACCCTATGGACACGCGGACTAAACGTCAAGATCATCTAGTCCGGATTGCTGGTGACGGGGAGATTGTGGTTTTAATTCCAGCCATGGGTATTGAAAATATTTTTTCCTAAATGGTTTCAAGCTCTTTCTTAACGTAAATGCCGGTACATTTACTTCAAAGGTTGCCTTCTTGATCCCCGTTGGTGTAATTTACATGCGAATATTCTGGACGGGTAGTAACTAGTAAGACGTGGTACGAAACATCATCCGGGAAATGTGTGGAGACGTCACTACTCCATGGTATGACGTCAGTGAGCGACCGCTCGAGGTCGCTGGAGTAATAGCTTTACGAGACCCTGAGGAATAGTTTGACGGCCTTCATCCCCCCCCCCTCTCACCCCCTACCGTTCCTCTTCACCCCTATATAATTTAGTAAACAACTAAATACAAACGTACAAACATAATTCCGGAGGGAGAAAGGGATGTTGGTTGGTTTCGTGGTCAGATTTGATTTGGAATCGCTAAAGACTCTTTGGTGTAACAACAAGCTTTCAGCTAATAATGAGGATGTACACATAAACTATAACCAAATTGTCATAAGAAGGAAACTTCCAACAGAACAAATTATATCCAGTTTCACGTTGCAGCCTGTGTTTTTCAGCTGTCCTTTTTTTTTTTTATCAATAGTGGCAGCCTTGACAACAGACGTCAGATTAATTAGAGTCTCATTATCAATAATTATTTATTGATGAAGTGAAGCGAAGTTCTGTTTTAACTTGAGCATTTGACATTTCTTGCGTTTGTTTATTCAAATCTTTGGTTGTTTATAAATGTCAAATGCGTTGACCAATTTCTTTGTAGGGACAATTTTTGAATCTAGGCTGAACAACGTATGTAAAGGTCTTTATATTTTACTATTGATTTTGAGATGGCGGGCACTCAAAAATCTGTCCGCCTGTTTATTCATCCCACAATATCTGCCAAATTTGTTTACCGATATTAACGACATTTGGCAGGAATATTATTTTAACCTAGGCCAAACGATGTATGTAAAAAATTGTTGATTAATTTGATTATACGTTTCAATATTGAGTTCGTTTAAAAGGTTTTCGTTTAGTAGCTTATTACAAGTGATAAGAAATTTATACCTCTAAGCAATTGATCAAGTGTATTGGGCATATTTTTTCAATGTTGACATAAATGTTAGACTGCCTTATTAAATCACGCCAACCACGGTTTTATCTATGAATCTAATGTTTTATTAACAAAAGTATTAATTTGTTTTCCGACTAACTTTATCACCAAGGAAATAAATGGCGCAGTATACTGCAGTCGTTCTCGCTCCTTTCCATAAAATAAAGACATTTTCTTAAAGCTCGTAAATATGTTAAATAAAATAGTAAACAATGTTATCCACTTCAGTGGCTGAGTGGTCTGAGAGTGTATTAGACTGGCCTGCTGATGACCGGGAGATCGGGCTTCGAATCTCAGTTGGGTTTACTGAGGTAGATTTTCCTAAATGGTTTCTCCCTCTCCCTCCACATAAATTCGAGTAGATTACCTCTAAAATGCTTCCCTCTTAATTCCAACACCTTTAGAGTAACTATCATATATGCGTACATCATTAATAGGTAGTAAGACGTGGTAGTAAAAAATATATACTATACACTGTTGCAGACAAATAATGGTGTTAAATAGCATCACATTCTACCAAAGACCATATATGAAATAATATACAATGTTACAGAAGCAGTATGAAAATAGGAACATCCTCCAAAGAGCATAACAATCAATTTCCCATTTCAAAGATATATATATATACATGAANATATATATATATATATATATATGGACTGCGTCTACAAATCTGTCTCGGTTGCCACCCTTAAGTCCATATACGTCAAGGATAGGACACTCTTCAAACACCCAAGCAACGGAATAGAGCTCCCAAGACCTCTAGAGTCTAAACACTTCTCATCACTTCCAAGGCACCCAATCAAGCCCCAGCATGTCCATCGTCATCAAGGATTGGCTCAAAAATGGACTTCTCACCAGGGAGTCCTGCGTGGATGCCTTTCCCCTCTTCTTCATACCAAAGAGGGACAGGGGAGTCAGTCATCCACGACTTCTCCCCTTGGACAGAGTTCATCACAGCACCTTCATTCAGCCCAACAACAGCGGGTGTAGTCCTTCGAAAGATCCCAAGGGATTGCTGACCCGTCAAGACGAACCTTCGTAGCGGATTTGACCAATTACCGTTGTCACCGAGCACCTACAATTTCGCCGGCGTGTACTATTTGGGGAAGAAATACTCCTTTACGAGGCTTCCCATGGGACACGCTCTAGCACCTTACAAGTTATAAAAGACAATGGAAGAAGCGACGCGCGCCATCGAGGACTGGCTCCCAGTTGTTACAGCAATAGTGTATCTGGACGATTTCTTATTCTTCGCTGATAACCCGGACGTCCTTCAAGCCGTCCCAACACTAATGGAACTTAACCTCCAGAAGTCAGTGATCAATCCCACGCAGAAGCTGGAATACTTAGGATCCCTCGTGGACATCACGACGCAACGCTTCACCATAACTCCAGTGGCTTCATCTACGGCCCAGCGATTGTGCCACCAAGTCCCAAACATCTTGACCAAAGATCGAGAACGTGTCGCGGGCTTCGTGTCTTGTCTCGCGTTAAACCTCAATTGGCCTAGCTACGCAGCAGTGCAAATTCATCGTGGCTCGGGGGCCTGGGCACTCAGATTCCTCAAAAATGATTCATGAACTACCTACCAGTGACGCCCGCTTTGCAACCAGTTCGGCCTGGTGATTTCCGATGCCACCCCACACTTTGTTCACCACCCACATGCTGGAACGGGCACGTCCGTCAACAAACGGAGATCAACAGAGCTGAACTGGCCGCAGCACTCCTTACCCTGGCGTGGCTTCATGCCTAGGGACTGACAACTTGACTGTTCTGAGCTGCCTTCTGCTGGGCAAGGAATGGCGTTTCACATTATACATACATTATACATTATACATTATACATAAACATTAGCTCAGGGGGAAACACCCCTCTTTTGGTGGTATATAACAATAAGTTTTAGACCTTTTCGAGAAGGGAGGGGATGGCGGCCGGGAAGGACGTTAGTTGTGCTAAGGGGATTACTTAGAAGTGATTTACATACTCAGCTGCCGAGTAACAATAACCTGTGAGGAGAAAATCCTACAGCTTGAGTCCCTCTTCAGTACGGAGGAGGGAGCACCCCAAACCATCTTGAAAGTCGAGTTAAATAACAACCGCTCAGAGTCAAGCAGCCGTGTGTTCTACATTAGTCAAAGTCATAAAAACAACGATAGATCAGGGCGCAGAACTGCTGAGTGGGGTCACTGAAAGAATGAGGACATTTTTTCCAAACTCCTTCAACTTGTTTTAAAAACCTACATCAGATTTATACACATCTATTTTCCGTTGCCTAACCCATCCCACTAAGCCATTCTGACAAGTAGGCCCACGAGTTGGGGGAATGACATAATTTTATTTTAATAATACTTCATTTTCTAAATGATAAGTTGGTTTGTTTATCAAAAAGTTATAATATATATAAATATAATCAAAACCTGAAACTTTCTCTAATGTAAGGTACCATCAAAGTTATTTTCATGTAAAATGAAAATCGTCATTTTGTTTGTTGTGTATACGTATTTCAACCAAAATAGTTATAATAGATTTGGATAAAATTGATTTCTCTCATTTCCTCCTCCAGCAAACTACATCTAATATTAGGTCTGGATATTTAATTCCAAGAAATCCTCTTAGGAAATGTATGAAAACTCTCAATGCCAATAATTTTAGCCGGATTGGTAAAATGGTTTGGCTTTAGGCTGAGATACAAACACACACAGAGAGATACAGAATCATGAAAACAACTTTTTCTGTTCCGTATTCCTTATGCCAGAAACAGATTAGTGCAGTTATTCCTACTTGGCTACATCCTAATATTAAATTAGACAAAGACACTATTATATTAACTGTCACGCGAAATCTACTTTGGTAAAATCCTTTGATTCTCATAGTTTTTTCTTTCGCTTGTCAGCGCGTGGATGGAATAAGCATATTTTGACGAGATGCAGATGAACGAAGCAAAGGACCCGAGTTTTAAAACCCTGGAAGATTGAAGAAGAGGTGGCAAGAGCCTGGATGATCGAATAATAGGTGTCAATAGCCTGGATGATTGAAGAATAGGTGTCAAGAGCATGGATGATCGAAGAATAGGTGTCAAGAGCCTTTATTATCTGGGAGTGGGTCAAGATAGCGGATAAATGAGACTGGGCGTGAACTGGGAAAATTGTATTAACCAAGTGGTCTCTCTGTGGGTTGCTGAGCAAGTTTTGTTAGTGATTTGAAGGGGGATAAGCAACAATCCTCAATATCGTGTGTTCTATTCTAAGAAGGCTACGGTTGTATATTCAGCATATATATTGTTTCTATACACACGAGTTTAGTTTCATCGTTTACCTAAGTATGCACGCATATTAAAACTAATCTACATAATCGTGTTTAAGATAGTTTCCATCAGTAGCAACTCAATTATTAAATTTAAAAAGAAAATTAGGCACTAGGAGAGCGTAATTAAAACCTACCAGAGACTTCGGAAGAAAATAAAGTATGATAACCGTTTTTTTTGTAGCTTCTACATAAAGAATTTTAAAGAAGCTTCTCTATGAGAATAGTGGATGCACTAATTAGAAGCATTGCTTCTAATAATGGACATGTTGCATTTTGTAGAGAGATTCCAAAGCACTACAGACTTAACTTAGCACTAAAATCACATATTTCGTAGTGTAGTTTGAGTAATCATTTTGGCAGATAACTTTAATTTAATGAGGTTACATTATTTAGTTTCTAAAGTACGGATATGCGATTATTTTTTAGATATTTTTAAGTCCAAAAAGCCTTATAGTAAAAGAATATATAAGCTGACAAAAAAATAGAATTCATACTACTATATAAAACTGCTGATATTAGGATTTACTTATATTTTATTATTTTCTCTTACTTTCTAGACCTAGATTGGTTTTCAGCGTATTACAACATAGTTTACTCTATGGCAACACTCACTGTGATGTACTATATAGACAGAGAAAGAGAGAGAGAGGTAAAGAGAGATCAGAAAAAAGTAGTGAGGTTTTCTCGGCTAAAACATTTTATTTACAGAATCATGTCCAAGAACTATAACCGATCTATTATCCCTCTGTCATATAGCTATATATACACATATATAATATAATACAAATTAATATCACCAAACCTTCGTACTCGTTCGTGTTTTACGAATATGTTAAATAAGACAATCGGATAAGGAGGGGACTGTATGAGGAAGGTAGATTTGTAGAAAAAATGTGTTTATACGTTTTTGTGCACAGACAGTGGGAAACCATTCAGGGAAATAATGTAGTACGCCAAACAGGGATTCGAAACCCTATCTCCCCGTCACCGTAAATCCAGTCGGTCACGAGAGTGACGCATTAGACCATGAGACAACTGATGCGGGCCTGTATATATTAATTTGACTATATTCACATGGTCAAACTAATGTGTTTGGCTACTAAAGAATCATTTAGAGTTAATTTTGTAATCCCTTCCTGGATTACAGGGATTCAAAAAATAAAAAAAAGAATCTTGAATGAGTAGGTGAGATAGAAGTGAATACAAAAGAAGGCTATGCCACCAAAACATAGCACGCGCAATAAGAACGTTTCAGACAAGCCCTCATAGTCCTTCTTAAAATGGTTACTTTGTTCCCCAGAACATTGCGCATCATCAAACATATCATTTGCCTCAAGTAAATTAATGTAACTATTAAATCATGATCGAAGGAAGAGGACACTAACACCATTAGTTAACAGTAGATTATTTATTTATTCTTATTACCCTTTTTATTTTTGTTTAAGAAAGGAACAAAACAATATAAATATATATTTGTAAACAACAATAAAAGTATTCTTTTTTATATCATAATTTTATTTCTCAAGAAACGAGAATAACAATATATATATATAAATTTGTAAAGAACAAAAGTATTCCTTTTAAATTTTTATATTCTCAAAAGAACTAACAACAAAGACTTTACTACCTTACTCCATGGCCTCATATTAAGAGCGCCATCTTTAAACAATATAAAGTATCTCATTCGCTAGCTAAGTAGAAAACTAGCTGGGCGCTACAACTGAACCCTTAAACTGCATTCTAACTTTCATAGTTAGTCTCAACACATATCATAACACATCTTCTAATACCAGTCAAAAAGGAATATATCAATTATATAATCTAAAGATTAATTCTACTGCTTATAAATTTTAAATATTAACCTCGCAAAAATCCTATTATCAATTAGTTTAAATTATCAAAGTTAAAGTTCTTAAATAGGTCAAAATATTAACCTACACAACTCTTACTAATAATTGTTCATATTATTTATGTTCAACAAAGTCGAAATATTAATCTCACAAATTTCTTATTAATAATTTGTCCATTTTATTTGTGTTAAAGTTCTTAACCAAGTTCAGATCATTTGTTCGCCAAGCGAACATGACGCCAAAGTTATTATAAAAAGTCTCCTTAATGGTAAAAAATTAAGTCCCATTACATAGGAAAATTGCACCAGGAGTTTAAATGATTACGCATACCCCTAATAAAAATAATCCCAAAAAAGAGCCAAAAATGAATTTAGAAAAAAGCAAAGATTATCACCGAAAATGAATTTAGCTTACATCGTTGAAATTTGTAGAGATCGCTTGGTCAAGCGACCTTCTCTGCCAACCCAAGAGTGGCATATAAGTCACACGGTGCTTCTTATATACAGAACACAGCTTACAGAACACAGGGCACAAGGACGTCACAAGGGGGAAAAACCAAAGATAATAGATAGGGAGTAGAATGTTCGCCGACCATCTCGAATGATATAGAACATGATCGTGGGACTGGCGGAGTTGTACTTCTTTTCTTCTTAAGTTCTTTGATTCTGGAGAGCGGTGGCGATGGATACAGGTGAGCTCGTTTCAGTATGTTGAAGGCTGTTGGGCCGATTAGATGTGCGCGTACAAGTGGGCCGGGCGTGTTTACCTTCGAGCTGGCAGGAGACGTCCTCAATCGAATAGGGTAAGTCTTCATTTTTGTAGTTAGCCCGCGGCTAATGCTACAATTTCTGTCCGATATTACGAAGCTAATCCGAACTAAAAGAGTTCAGTCCTTGGATACTAATCTCTATGCCTCTAAGAACAACTTTCATTCGAATGAGCTTCATAGATTCGGACACTAAAAACTTACTTAGACTGTATCCCAAAATTCTACTTCTGTGCTGTCGCCTTGATATGTATTTTTGCCAGTTACCTCGTTAATCACGTGACTAAGTGTAGATCCAACCTAAATGTCACCGAGGATGCCGATACACCCCTCACACGCTCTTGAGTCCAAGGATGGAAATAATACGTCATTGACACGTCCTTGGCTTGGTGTTTGATTTGTAATAATATTTTATTATTATATTTTCGTCTGCTAGACCTCAGATCTTTACGTTGCCCATCATTTGAATCAATACAGTTACTAAAGTAGACATGTTTTATAATATTAAGAAGTTGGCTATTTTGAAAAGTTAGCTAATCGATATATGCCTACCATTTATTATCACCAAAAGATGTAAACTGTTTATTGGCATGGTTTAACTTTCCTAAACAATGAGATAACAATAGATGCAAACAATAAAATGTTTCTGGTACTAAACGTAGTGTATTATTTATTCTCGCTAGGTCCGATTGATGGCAATTGACGTAGTTTCTAAGATTATTGGTACCACTATGATCCCAAGGATGTAGCAGGACTCGTTGCCAATGGAATTGTATGATGCAGTCTTCGATAGGAAGTGCGTCGGGAGTGTGATTCCATCAAATCTATAACTCAAGGATCCTCGAGACTAATCTTAAACAGACTTTGAATGAACCCTACGAGTTTTATCATTTTGACCTCACTATTTGTATTACTTCTTGAACTCGTCTTAGGGCCAGTTTCATAGTCAGATTTAGTACGCCTAAAGTGCGAGTCGATACTAAATACAGGACGACACCTACCTAGACCAAAATGGAATGGGCCAGTTTCGCATATGAAATTGGCCCATTCCATTCAATTTCAGGTAGGGGACGTCTTGTATTTAGTATAGCACCGCACTTGAGGCGTACTAAATCTGACTATGAAACTGGCCCTTAGTAGCCATTCAGGCTATTTACCTATGCACTAAATACAATAAAATAATGTGTTGGGGATTTGTTAGGTTTAATTTATATAAAGTGCACCCAACCTGGATTAAATTCCAATATCCCCGTTAATGGAAATAAGCCTAATGTAAATACATGTATTACGTCATAAACATCCCTGATACTACGATATTCAAAACAATAAAATCAATCTTTTGTTAGTTTCGCTCTCCTCAATAGCTTATTGATAAACCAGCCAATTCACATATTAATTATTATTAAGCCCGCATTGGTGTTTGCACAACCTAACGCGCTACTCTAGTGTTGGCCTATGGGTAGATCAAGGTTCTAATCTTGGTTGGGTGTACTGAGAATGATTCTACCTTCACGCAAATGTAAGTGCGTTTTATATCAGTTCTACCCTCCTCATCCTTAGACCAGATGGGTATTAGGCCAAAGTGCACTAAAAATATGGCATTAGATTTAGACTCTAACACACAAGGCCTTGGTTTGATCTTAAGCCGGGTGAACTGAGTGAGTATTTTATTACAATATAACTCTCTATCAGAGAGATTCTAGCAACGGTCCTTAAAACACGCGTCGGTGGCTGCGTGCTCTAACGCGCCACTCTCGTGTTGGACTACGGGGGGATAGGGGTTCAATCCCGGTAGGGTGCACTGAGGGTGGCTTTCCTAAATGGTTTTACACTCTTCCACACTTCCACGCAAATGCAGATGCACTTCCTCTCGATTAAACCTTCCTAATCCTTAAGCCAATATTGTAACTCATACATAGGCGGATAAACCGAATGGGTAGTAACAGTCAGTGCTAAAAAAAACCTGTCGTTAAAATCCTACCTTCTTACATATCCCTGAATGAATATCTAAAGTCACTAGCAGCCAAAAATCTATGAGGTTGACTCTGTGCCAAAGTTATCGACTAACATCGGTACATTAATTTGATGATGTAGGCTTTACATCAATTACTGTTTCCAACCTGTGGTCTGGGTCAGTTTTTAATTCAGGCCATATATTTTCTACCGCCGGCTGGCTAGGCCTGTCGTAGCCTCATGTGCCTTATAATCTAATTTAAGACTAGGACAGACACAATATCCAGTCCACCACTGTTAATTTATCATTGTTAAAGGGTAAGCCTATATTTCATCAATGACAAATTTATCGGCCATGCCGGGAATCCAACCCGGGACTTTAAGCTCAGTGGGCAGACACACTACCGACTGAGTTAATGTGTCGGATTTTGACTTTATATGAAGGTTAGTAGGTAAAAGATTATAGTCTATTCGAAGCCCAGCCAGGTGGACTGTAAGGCAGTTTTTCATATTGCGAGTATAAATGTTATTAAAACCCACATAGGTGGGCATGCAGACTAAATGTAAGTCTCGCCTTGTTTGGTTTGACAACGAGGGGGAAGTCGGAATTCAAATCTTGGCTAGGAATAATGAGTTTTTTAATGGTATCTCACATTTCCTTCACACCAATGTGGATAAATTTAATTTAATACTCTACCTTTCTCACCTTACCCCACTACCATAATTTAAAAAAAGGATACCCCGGAGATGTATCTAGACGGGGTTAGGATAGAATTGGAATATTTCTATTCTCTCTCCAGTTGAAAAACTGTTAGTTTTCTTAGTAAATCAACATTTTCATCCTATGTTCTTAAATTAATATCAATTTTAAACAACCCAAGTGGGCAGTGATACGCCTCTCAAAACAATGTACATAAAGTGTACTAATAAAAATAAAGTACATATGTGGCACCTTTCGTGGGGAAAAACTCACCCACTCTTGGTGTTTTTTCTTTAAGATATAGGACCAAATGATATCTCCTGCGTCCTTGTTGTTCTTATGAAGAGAAATGTCTGTCTCTTATTTACGAGACGGTAGTAAACACAATGTGCCGAGTTTAATAACTAACTCATAACTTAACCAGGTCCCCGGAGACGGGTGAGAAAAAGAGGGAAAATATAACATTTATTTTTCTCTTTACCGTATCTACTTTTTAAGTTCACTCTATTTTTTAACCTGGTTTGCAATGGGTTTTTTTAAGTCTTTAGTTAGATGTGGGGGTGGTCGCCTTTGGCTTTTATTTGGGATGATTTATTTTTAATGAGGCAGAATATGATATAAATGTCCATTTAAACAAAGAAACTACCAATCTATCGTACTAATGTAACTAATATTAGCTTTTCATCCTACCTTATATTTAGAACACTAGTCTTATTTAATTAAATAAAATAAAACTGTTTCTAGATCCAAAAAAATAATTGGACCTGTTATATTTCCTTAACTACCAGACTATATTTTAAATTGTACCGGCCACTTTTTATAGCTACGGCCATAATAGACTAAAAGAGGGTGAACTGAATCCAAGGAAATTATTATAACAAAAATAAGTAAATTTGCAAGTTTAAGAAATATTTGAATTATTTATTCAAGGTAAATAACAAATTACATGGCCTTACAAGTCAAATTGAAGTGTGTTGAAAAACATATAAATATGGCAGAGACTGCACTTGCGCAGTACATTTGAGAGTATATTTCACAATCTAAAAGTAAATTATTAATTTATTAAAATTAGTCTGGAAGAGACCCATTAATAAACAAATTCTTTAATATTATAATAAATAACTTAAAGAGCCTCTTTTAAAAGGTTAACAAAGCGCCTGAATCACCATTGTGAATTCAGACTAAACAAATTTAAATTTTAAGATTAAATTTAAATTTAAATTTAAATATCAAATCAGATATTTACTAAACAGTTAGAACCATTAAACCTTGGAAACCTAACTATAGTAACGAAGAGCTTAAATAACCTCTTTTAAACTGCTAGCAACGCGCCTGAATCACCATTGTGATTTCAGACTAAACAACTTAAATTTTAAGATTAAATTTAAATATCAATTCAGATACAAATAACCAGCACAAAGGTTTGACTTCCTGACATAACTCAAACTTTTGTGGGACTATTATCCTTATCACTTTTTAAGTAATCGGTAATATTCCTACTTGTTAATATTTAACATTACAATAGAAAATAAAGCAATATTACATTAGAATACTTGTAATTTCTCACTAAACGAATCGATAAATGTTAAGGTTAGAAACTTATAAACCAACAAAAATGAATTACTTTAATATTTTCTTCAAAGAATACGTCTACAAAATATTATATAATTTTTTTAAATCAAATTATAGAGTTTAAACCACTATCGGTAACCACAAGAGCAATAAAAATTATATTTAAACTAAATATTCCAAGCTAGAAAAAGAATCAAAATGTAGCTACCTATTTATAATTCTAGAAATTACAAAGAGACTAGCACCCAAGTGGCAAAAGGAAACATTAAGTGTTCCATAACACAAATTTACTTTCAAAAATAAGTCTTGTAGTGAAAAATTACAGGCGCCTACACTGAACGATTTCACTCACATAATTAATCTAAGTGTTCAAACACTCAAACCCATTAAAGGTCGTTTAAATTTTAAATAATCAATAAAATATATAAAGTTTATATATTGCCATCCTGAATCGATTATGTCCAAGTCCAGACCAGGACTTCTCGTCGGATATAATAACTATGCTAGCTGATTATTTCCAAGACCAGAACAGGAACTCTCGTGGAAGTGTCGGATGTAATAGTCAACCATATTTACTGAGTTCCCTCGTTATGTAGGTCTAGTTGATGGGTAAAGAGGTGGGAGTTTTTCATATTAAAATTACAACGCCACACGGCTAATACGTTGCTAAAAGCACTCTCTTGTTAGCAGCTGCCTAATTTGTCTCGGTACCAAGTCATGAACGCCGGACACATGGTAAGTTGGCTGTAGAATCTAGCTACGTCCATCGAGTCACGTACACCAGGCACTTGGTTAGTTGTGGTTCAACTTGGCTGGTTACCAAGTCACGTAGGCCGGACACATGGTGAGTTGGCTGTTGACTCTAGCTACGTCCATCGAGTCATGTCCACCAGACAGCTAGTTAGTTGCAGTTCAAGATTATGAGTGGCCCATTTGTAGCCCAGCCAGGCTCATCAGAGCATTTCTGGATCCCTCTATTGGAACATTTTGTTGCTGCATCATTCATAGCTTGTTAGGACTTCTCTTCATTTTAGAATTTGGTGCGAACAGGTTGGTCTTGAAACTCGTGCTAATCCAGAAGATAAAATTAGTGAATAAAGCACATATATTAGACATAGTAAGTTTGTGATCTTTGATATTGCAGACTGTATATGAATATCTGCATTTATTTGGAGTGGGTAGTATTAATGTAAACTAGCTAGTCTTGCTAGGGTTACTATTGCAGGATGTATATATGTATTGGTTTATTTGGGACGGGTAGTAAATATGTAGCATTAGCTAGTATTGCTAATGTTACAAAATCGATTTTCAAATAGTTCAAACACAAGTAACCATTTTTCTTTACATAAAATATGTTAAAACTAATGAAAGTAAAATGTCTTTTCAATTATAGGCTAGTAACGTTCGTATACTTAAAATGCAATAACAGGCTATAAATATTACTGCATTGTCAAATATTATGACTGCCACTGTGGTCTAATGCTCAGATTTCCTAACAACAAATCCAGACATTACGGGTTCGATCCCCGGTGCTTTTAAAATTTAACTGTGAAGCAGTGTGTCTAGAACCGGGTGCAGTTTAGCCTTGTGAAGATAAATGAGAAAATATAGAGGCGACGTTTCCACTCATCAGCAGAAGTGTTGTATCAAGGTTACAAAACAAGAGAGTAGGATAGGTCATATAGTGTCAAAAAAATAAGAGAATATGCAAGTCAACATTAAGTTTAATTAGTAATAATTTTCAAAATAAATACAAGCAAATGTTTTAGACATTCCCAACTTTCAATCTAATTCCTGACAATTAATTAATTTTCTAGGATCAAATAAGTGAAATAACTAATACAGTTAGGTCGAAGAGATACTCCAAATGAGACTCTGGAGTCAATCAACCATTACATTGCTTAGAACACCAATCAAGGTCGGAAGTATTCAAAGACACTCCTTTCTTAAACTAACTTTCGAGATTCTTTCTAAAACGAGATATTAATAATCAACTAAACCTCAATCAGTTTGAACTGAATGGCTAATACAACATGGCAACAAAGGAAGTTTGTTGCAACAAACTACAAAAGGTGAGGCAAGGGACCTGCCCCAATACGTATGAATTAAAACAAACCAGTTGAGCTACAACGATAACAATGAACAACCTTAATTTAAGAAGTGAGTGCTATTAGAGCTAGCTACTATGAGTAGCAACATGGTACAGTCACTAGTCTAAGACATCAGACTTAAAGTCAGTATCTAGGGAAAGTGGTCACTTTGGCTTCAAATCCCAGACACTAAACAGTTGGCTTGTTACAAATCAGAACAGCCAGAATTATTAAAACTAAGCCTATAAGCAACTAATTGAGTACATCACTACTGATGAGTGAAGCTCAGAAAAGCTCTCTAACAGCGCCTGAGTGGGGCTGGAAACGAGCACTAATTCTATACGCGGGCCAAGCCAGAAGGGCTGAGGCATATCCCCAAGTTGCACACCCCAACTAATGTACTAAACAAATAATAATACCAAATGTATAACTCCTAATCACCAAATTAGGTTCAGACATTAGGCCTTGTTCAACCAAACTTTAACTTTCTCGTCAGGCTCAGCAGTTGACCGAAACAAGGTCATACATACAGGCTTGGAAGTGATATTCACTCCAGTTAGACTACAGGCCATATGGGCCATGTAGGGAACTTACTCTATGATACAACAATGATTCAACTTGTCGTTGACTTAAAATTAAATACCCTAACAGAGACATCTTGTACTCCTCTAAATTTGTGATGTAATATCTCATAGATGTGTACGAGGCTTCCTATCTACCTAAGACATAACTACATAGCTAATTATCGTGTTCACTGCTCTCTGTTGAACATTGGACGATGCATAGTTACGTCTCCCAGAATTTGCGTCTCGCTGGCGAGTCCAACTGAACTATCCTGATCAAGGCTGTGAACTGGTGAGCTATTCTTCTGAAGGTTTTACCAAAGCCGTCTCTCGCTGACCCACTAGTGTGGCGTTCAAATGTGAAGTCCCAATATGAAGTCCAGGTCTATGAGCTAGGTGTTATATACGAGCTGAATCGACACGCTAGGATAGCAGGAAGGGGTAGCCTTCCAGTATGTTCTCCAAAGGTGTAGAAGGAATATGGGCCACGGAGAATGTTGTAGAGCTGGGTGACGTCACATGCACCCAGATGGGCTTGAACCCGACCCTTTCTGATACGTCAGTTGTTGAGTGTCGAGTAGGACGGAGTCTAAAGCTGATCAGTGCTCGCCCTTGTTATTCTTCCAACACCGGTCCCCGTCCAATGGAGTGGTATCTAACACAATTATGTTGGTTTTATTTCATGTTATATTTAATTATCTATTCAAACAGGTGAAATTGTATGGCCTAGAATTAATAGCCCACTACACTACTTGAATAAAGAATTAGCACCTCCGGTTTATGAGAATGAGATTGACGACCGGATGGCTCTTTGGGCTGGCCTCATGGCATCCTCTATCCGCCAATATTGGCTTTATCATCACTAACGGTGGCGACTGCTTGGTAGGTACAGATCGCTTGTGGGCTCACACTGTGGAGTTTTTTATGGGGTCAATTATTGTTTATATTATGCTAAATATATTAAAGGCAGAGCATTGAAGTGTACTTTTTATTCATCGAGAAAGCAATTGGGCTACTTTGAATATATTAGATAGGATTCCATGAAGCAGTCAGATGAAATATGTAAGAAGCGCTCATTATCTCAATAATGTGGGATTACAAAATAGTGCTCGTATTTAACCCCTTCACATCTCACTAAATGTTTGGACTGTAAGTATTCTAGTTACGCTGGTAAGATGGGGACGAGAATGGGAGAATCTCATTTGCTTGGAGAGCGGGAAGCCATTTATGGAAAATAACACTTCAGTACACCAAGCCTTGATTCAAGCCCCGATCCCCTGACAACAACTAAAATGTATGAGCTAAAAATATAGTTCACGTGACCATCGATGTGGCTTTTTTATAAATTCAATATAATTAATAATAGTAATAGTTTGCTTTAACGTCATTGTGCCGTCTGTTGGTGCATTAGACATAACATATAATGGAGAAGGGTGAGGAGAAGAAATTAACGAAATAGTATAATTTATCCTAGTATTGACAACCATGATGTGTAAATGTTTCTCATATACCTTGTCGGGGTTTGAACACTGATCTACAAAGTCAGAACCGAGCCTTTTTTATTACACAGCCTTCTCACATTATGCAACTAGAAAAACTCTCTGAAATGTTAATTTCTCTCGTACTGTTTTAAATTAAGAGTTTTTAGGGTGCCGGTTCATAAATAAGAGATGAATAATTAATTTCACCCACTTTCTGAAAGCTTTGTTTCCGCTTGAGCTAAACGCCGTGGAGTCTGGCAACTGGTGTTGTTGCTGTGCTATAGAAATTGCCTAATCAGCTTCTATAAGGGGATTTCATCGCGTGATGAATGGTACAGGCCTACCAACATTTATCACTTCAAAAAAACGTTGAAAATAAATTATAAAAACACATTTTCTAGAATTTTAGTAACTAGACACGATTCAAGCGCAGAAGTAAAGTTAACAAGATCCTATTAATATAGGGAATATATACAGTATTCTCGTTTCAAAGTGTAACCATACAATAACATTTAATGGCTTATATTTTACAAGCGTAAAAATTATTGCATCCCGTTAACTTTTATATTCTTATTACTTTTTATACTAGATGAGTTGATTGGACTCTAGATTCTGATCCATGAGTCAGTTGTTTGAGTCTTGCTAGTCGCATTATATATTATACATCTGCAAACCAGGTTGTTGTTTTTTTTAGTTCGAATCGAATCTTGAATCGAAGCTATTATTTGTGAGTTAGGAATACTTATAGAGTAGAATAATATCCTAGTTAAATATACTAATATTATTATGTTAAATAAAATGTGGTACACTGGTGGTCTAGGGGTAAGGTGTCATACTTCAGTGCTGAGGGTCCGGGGTTCAATCCTCGGTCCCGGCACAGATTTATCTGATTGCCAAATCCTTCCTTCACCTCT
>CABFWB010002541.1:76231-104821 GCA_902151455.1 Timema bartmani | reverse complement strand
TTGTTCTATCGGCTCCACTGCAAATATCATTTGTTGTTATTTTTTTTTATTTTGCTTTCTGTTTAAATTTGTGCACCAGCTTTTGTCTATGAGAGGACAAGGGGGTGGTACAACATGTTCGTGGTCAATATCGTCCATATTCATTTATAAATTAGGAAAAAAATAATAAAAAATAGAATCACGAATCCCATTGTACAGCAGTATTCATCCCTCTTGAAATGAACCCGAGCCTATTCTAACTGCAACATGAATTTGAAGTAACACCTTCCCACCCTACTACGCGACATTTACTGCCATGTCTGTCATATCACATTTCACACTTGAATACACCAAGCGAATTACTCCCGCGTTATTTACTGCTCTTCTTGCCAATGCCTAAAGGTGAATTCACACGTACGCTGAAATTTGAAAGCAGTACAGTGAGTCCGCACCTCTTAGTGCTGCAGCTGTTTACACACTCGCGGAAAGTTGGGAATCTCTACTTACCCATGCTGCATTGAAACGTCAAACATAAAAACGTAAATATTACAACCAATATAAGTTACTGTATTTAAAATAAAATTAGATGTTTTACTTACTACCTTGGTTTGATTTTGTCATCGATAAACTTCATGGCTTCCAATAAACTGTCATTTTTCATCATCACTTTTAAGATACACCATCTTGAGAATGTGTTGTGTTTATAAATGA
The DNA here is from genome assembly GCA_902151455.1 of Timema bartmani. Taxonomy (NCBI): domain Eukaryota; kingdom Metazoa; phylum Arthropoda; class Insecta; order Phasmatodea; family Timematidae; genus Timema; species Timema bartmani. The sequence goes on along the minus strand of CABFWB010002541.1, from coordinate 104,131 downwards.
TGCATATTTGAAAGTTTGCGCACGTACTGATTGTGTCTTCTTGGCCGGTTTTCTGTATAAGTGCTGAAAAAGTTGAAATTATCTCTATTCGAGCAGTGTGGGCTACGCTGGCCACGTGGACCTGTTGTGATTGGATCTGAGCTGTCACGTGACCAAATATCAGCACTGCTCTCGTTTTACAGCGAACGTGTGAAGCCACAGTAACAGCCTTACCATGCTTTTTCATTATTTTGTTCGTTGTATGAACGAAGCAGTGATCTCTGTTATATAACAGGATGGACAACTAAGGCTGAAATTTTAGAGCGATCATCTGCACACCAATGCGCAAGAAAGAAACTTTTCGATATTTACTTCTCTCTTTAACGCATATAATCTGGACTGAGTTGACTAGAGTAGTTATGGCAGGAAGTTATGGACAACATGGTCCGGTCTAAGACTTAAGATAACTAAGACTATGACTAAGACATAACAGATATTTAAACAAAGTTACTCTTCTATGCGAATTTATAGTAAATATCAGGGTATATATTTAATGTGATAAAATGGTTGATGTTTGACAATTACAAAAGTTAATTGAGCTACTTTAAAAATACACACATACTACTAAAAATACTATACATATCGGTACATGATGTTATCGTGTACACATTTTTCAAAATTAGAACAAAATTTTACCTATTGGATAGATTCAGAAGAAAAAAATAATTGAATATGATATCAATACTATTCTATCTGCTTGAATCTACTTATTTTATCACTAAGTTTGTTAAAACAAACTTGCCAAACCCTATTTTATTTTAAAGAGTGTATAATAATACGTATCAAACTATATAATATTTTCAATAACATTTAAATATAAAAATTGTGTGAGGGTATTTTTGATTAACTAAGGTAATTTATTATTATGCTGTTGGTATACATGTAAAACACAAACATAATAGAATCAAAATGCGTCATGTTAATCATCTTTGGTTTTCTAATTTGAAATACATAAATAATTATTCATATAATTCATTATACATAATAAATAGTGTTAAGAATTTTAGTATAGACGCTAAAAATAAATCGAGTAACAATAAAACAAATGTTTTCAAGAAAAAAGGTAGGCTTATCTATGGGTTCATGTTTCCCTCTTTATTTCTTGGTGTTTATGCCCCTCTCAATAAGAGTGGAAGGGCACATTATAATTGCACACCTTTTGTGACTCTTTTGAAAAACTCTATTACAATATTGGAAAATAATACGCAAGAGGGGCGTGATTTTTCGATTTATCTCTATCATAGGCCTATATTGAGAAATAAAATATTTTCTACCATCTATGGAGACATCAACAAAAGCAATTTGCCAATGTTAACAAAATTTATATAAAATAATTGAAATTATTTTTAACAAAATTAAAAGACAAAACGTTATTTTAGTGTAATACATTTCAGTATCCTAAAATTTTATGAAAAATATGTTGTCTAGGCCTACACCAGGAAGGTTAGGTTTTGTTCGGTTGGGATAGTTTTTAATAATAAAAATGTTATTTTTTGCATATTAAAATACTTTTGGTGTAATGTTGTGACATTATTTTAAATAATTTACGTTCTTTATTAACATTATTTTGTGATGAATGCGAGTATTTTTGATTTTTTAAATAAGGCTTTCCGCATATAAAATTATTTTACAATATTAATTTTATAATCATTGGAAAATTGATTGTTTCTTGTATAGATGGTAAAAAAATATTAAATTTTCCATATAGTGAAAAATGAAAGAATCCCATACTCTTTGCGTACCATTATCAAATATTAACTAAGTTTCATCTTCTACAATTTTTCTGTTGTTTGTACAAAATTTTTTTCTTGGAATGGTTAATTTAGAAAAATAATCACGCAATTATCTGAATAAAACAGTGATGAAGTGTATCAATGTACTCTATGCACTTAATGATATGTTTATACATTCAAGAGTGTCTTGATACTAACAGAGAGAACAACACTAAATTTACTCAACTAAACTTATTCTGTGGTATCAGGAACTTGAAAGTTTTATTGCCGCACTTACAAAAGTATGTCACCTAACCCAAACTTTTGTGTGTTTCTTGGTTGTTTTCTTTCTTAATGGTAAGAGCTCATCACTCCCATGCCAAACCTCAAAGCTAGAAGACCAACCCTACCGGCTGTCCGCGACTGCTTATTCAATACATTCACAGCCACCCTTCATATTTGAAGGCTGTATCCTCTATCCACAACCTGAGGATGCGCTGTGCCGTGGATGATAAAGACCCAACACCTACTCCCTACTCTCTGCATTATCACTTCTTGTATTTTGTCGGTCTGTCTGGTACGTACCCCTACACTGACACCTCCGGTATCTTACTGAATAGATCGAAATGTCCAGAATGGGGTCGCAAATATGGTTGGTGGTAGAGGTGACACTAAAAACTTAAACAAAATATTGCGAATTTAAGGGCACTCTTTTTTTCCAAACATAATATTCATATTTTATAATACAGGCTATTTTTACTGTAGGCCTACTTATATCGGTAGTGGAAAAAGTAGGATTAGAAAAAATAAAATAAAAAATAACTCAACTATTGACCTCACCTGTCAACTATGCATCTCACTTCCAAAGACATGGTAACTTACGCCTCAAAGTATATCCCAAATAATAATTATTTTTAAAAACCACGATAACCATCTACAACGACCACATTTCACCCTTTTTTCGTAGCAAACCAAATGTTTGAAAATGAGACACAATTATCTAAATATCTTGTTTGAAGTAATCTTTGTACATCTACAAATGAAACTAGACCACATAATTTAACATCACAGAAGAATTCATCATAACTAAACCCAAACTGCAAAGAACATATACATGACATCACAAATATTAAAGCCCAAATTAATGTTTAAAGTATTTATTATCATACAAACCTAACTTATATTGATCAAATAAATAATTTAATTATATATCTATATAAGGCCTAGCCGCTTCGACGGCCGCGCGGTCTAACTCGCTACTCTCTCCAGTAGATCAGACTGTCAATAACAGGAAGATATAGACCGTTCGAATCTTGGTCGGGTGTATTGAGTTTTTTTTTCTAAAATGGTTTCCTCTCTCTCTCCACGCAAATGTGGATACACTTCCTCTATATATGGGCTAACCTTTTTAATCCTTAAAACAATTGGCCTAATTAGTATATATGCATATTGGCCTAACTCAAATGAGTATTTAGACACGGGGTTAGAAAAAAAATATAGGAAAAGATGATGGCATACACTGCAGAGGACATGATGATGAAAAGAACATAGGTCAAACCAGCATCGTCTAAGGCGTTACCCTCTCAATAAGCTAAACCGTCAATGACAGGGAGATCAATGTTCGAATCTCGGTCTGATGTACTGAGGGTGGTTTTTCACTCTCTCTCTCTCCATACAAGTGTGGATACACTTCCTCTAATAATACTGGTATAACCTTCTTAATCCCTAAAACCATTAGGTTAGTTAGTGTATAAGTGTATAACTAAAAGAGGTAGTAAAAAACCCATATGTCAACACAAAATTTAATAAGTATTTAGGTTTTACATTTCTCATTGTTTTACGTAGACTAATTGAATAATTATACTTTATAAATCTTCAGATTATTCGATTCCCCATCAGTTTTTTTAGCACCACGTCTTACTACCCTTTCAAGTTATACTCGAGTACTAATTATGAGGATGGGCTAAGTTTGAGGAAGGTTGAATATAGAGGAAGTGTACCCACATTTGTGTGGAGAGAGAGAGAGTGGAAAACAATCCAAGGAAAACCACTCTAAGTACACTCAACAAAGATCAAACCACAATCTCTCCGTCATCAGTGCAGTCTAGTCTATTGCAAGAGTGACACCTTAGATAATGTGGCCACCAAACCGAGTCATCGTCTTCTTAATTTGGATTCTTAATTGGATTCTCGAAACAGTTCCACTGCCAGCTGTAAAGCCTAGGCAGCACTTAAGAGGCGTACTAAGGAAATGAGTGAGGTAGTTTTCTGTTGCTTTCTTCATTGAGCCAGGAGGTATTATTGCACATCAGTCTGCCAAGCCACCAACTGACCCTACAAGTGACACCTTCACTCCATTAATCACAGAGACTGGCTGTATTGAATGTTATTACTAGTATCGTTCATTCACCAACTGACCCTACAAGTGATACCTTCACTCCATTCATCACAGAGACTGGCTGTATTGAATGTTATTACTAGTATTAATTGACCCTACAAGTGACACCTTCACTCCATTCATCACAGAGACTGGCTGTATTGAATGTTATTACTAGTATCGTTCAAACACCAACTGACTCTACAAGTGACACCTTCACTCCATTCATCACAGGGACTGACTGTATATTGAATGTTATTACTAGTATTAACTGACCCTACAAGTGACACCTTCACTCCATTCATCACAGAGACTGGCTGTATTGAATGTTATTACTAGTATCGTTCATACACCAACTGACCCTACAAGTGACACCTTCACTCCATTCATCACAGGGACTGGCTGTATATTGAATGTTATTACTAGTATCGTTCATACACCAACTGACCCTACAAGTGACACCTTCACTCCATTCATCACAGAGACTGGCTGTATTGAATGTTATTACTAGTATCGTTCAAACACCAACTGACTCTACAAGTGACACCTTCACTCCATTCATCACAGGGACTGACTGTATATTGAATGTTATTACTAGTATTAACTGACCCTACAAGTGACACCTTCACTCCATTCATCACAGAGACTGGCTGTATTGAATGTTATTACTAGTATCGTTCAGACACCAACTGACCCTACAAGTGACACCTTCACTCCATTCATCACAGAGACTGGCTGTATATTGAATGTTATTACTAGTATCGGTCATACCTCTGCAAATTCCATATTTGTCAGAGCCATGAGTGAGATTGAGACAGATCAATGAAAGTAACGACTTGCTCTAGCACTTACCAGAAGATTTAGTGGGTTGTAAACATTATAGCTGACCAGAGACACTGGGCCAGTCTCATAGGCTTAGTAACCTACGCCTCAAGTGCGGCGCTATACTAAATACAGGACAACACTTAGAGCAGGATGGAATGGGCCAGTTTAATATTAGAAACGGGCCCATTCCATTTGAGTTTATGTAGATGTTTTCCTGCATTTAGTATAGCACCACACTTAAGGTGTTTTAATTCTGACTATGAAACTTACCAGTGTTGCCAACAACCATATAAGTGTTGAAGCTAGATCAGGACCAGAAAGTCACTAGATTGTTGCTTAGTTAAAAATTAAAAGTCATCAGATTTGTCACCAAACAAAAAATGCAAACATTAATCTGAACTGAATATAAGGTGATCCCCGGATCTGGAACGATGTCATTGTGATTTGTGAATGACAGTTAGATAGTTTAGAACTCTTATGTATACTGAAGCAATTAATTATACATTCTTGCAGTACTGTAGTACAAAAATCAAAATTCTACAGCATTAAAATTAAAAATAATGAACATGCGCAGAAAATTAAGGAAATTTGCCAGTCACCAGATTAGTTACTAGACATTAAAAATGAAAATTAGTTGTTTCAGACCCATAAAAGTCACTAGGTCTAGCGACAAAATCACTAAATTGGCAACACTGAATCTTATTCAATGTTGTGAGAGCATAAAACAGGGCTGTGGTGTCGGTATGCTAAGCTTTTGACTTTGACTCCTCTATTTTTCTACTGTCCAACTCCGACTTCTTCATAAATGGCTAATATAGGCCCTATACTATAACAAATTTACTGCAGTAAAATGATCAAATACAAATTACTTAATGGGACACTTCTTTGACACTGGAAATTTATATTTGAATAAATTTGTCAATCAAAATTACAAATATTGGTCTTAACGGATAAAAATTAAAAATTAAATTAAAATGATTTATTTATCATACATACCTATTCTTATAATACTAGGCCTATAAATTTTGATTTTGAAATCGGAGTTGAAGTTGGTACATTTTTACCGACTTCGACTCCACCCAAAATTACTTCCGACTCTATGGCCCTGACAAAAATATAGACCTACATATATAGTAACAAAATGGAGATAATTTTTATATGCTCTATATAAAAGGTACTATTCCCGTGTTGTTATATTCACAGACACTAGTGGAGCATTACTGCCCGCATACATCCCGAGAGAGGTGGAGCATTACTGGTATGATTGGTGGGAGGGAGAGGGTTATTTTTCCCCTCAATTCACGAGTGAAAAGCGATTCAGCTTGGTGTTGCCTCCACCCAACGTGACGGGTACCTTGCATCTGGGACACGCCCTCACATGCACTATACAAGATGTCCTCGCCAGGTGGTATGTGTATTACCAACAATATAAAACTTGGCCATTAGGCGATTCATATTTATTAGACGTGGAGGTTAAAACTATTGTGTGATTTGTGCAAGCATTAACATTTTGTTTACAAATTGTGTTAAAATACACAACTTTTTTTTTCTAAGTGTACAGTAGATAATAGGTGTGCTCAATGTAGCCTGAGACAAGATCTAATTCTCGACACATAACAAGGTCACATTTGTCTGGTCACATTAAGATGTAGTTCTTGACTAGTTACATTCATCTGAAGCAAACTAGGATAGGTAACAGGGTTAGCACAGTGTGCCAGTTGTGTACCTGACTCATACGACTCTAGTTTGAATCCTAGCTGGATGCATTATATGAGTTTACCAGGAAAGTAGTTTTACATCCTCCTATTAGACAAATGATGGTACAATTTCTGTACTATTATAGGAGAAATTGTGTTATATAACCTGGTACTTTTGCTTATCGTAAGACATGTTTGCACAGGAGAATGTGTTGTGTGTTCAGGAGAATGTGTTATGTGTGCAGAAGAGAGTGTGCTATGTGTGCAGAATAGTGTTATGTGTGCATAATAGTGCTATGTGTTCAAAAGAGTTATGTGTGCAGAAGAGTTTTATGTCTGCAAAAGAGTGTTATGTGTAGAAAAGAGTGCTGTATATCCAGAAAAGTGTGTTGTGTGTGCAAAAGAGTGGGTTAGTGTGTTGTGTATCCAAGATAGAGAGTGTGCAGAAAAATGTGTTATGTGTGCAGGAGTGTGTGTTGTATATTCTGGTACTTTATTTACCTCTCACCATGGACTATGCTCTGTGCGCAGGCACCGTATGCGAGGGGAGCAGGTTCTGTGGGTCCCCGGCACGGATCATGCCGGGATTTCAACCCAAGTGATTGTCGAGAAGAAGCTGTTTAAGGAACGAGGACTCACCAGACATGATCTAGGACGAGATAAGTTTTTACAGGAAGTCTGGAAATGGAGGGAAGACAAGAGCCGAGCTATCAAGGAGCAGTTGCGGAGACTCGGGTCCTCACTCGATTGGAGCAGGGAGACGTTCACCATGGACGCTGTAAGTACACACTAGTGACTGGAGAGAGGATGGGAAGTCACAGTCACTTTGCTCACTGAGGGCGTCCCAATGATGTCAGTGGAAATGTCAGGGAATTTGCTTGGTCAGGTAACAGTAATGGAAAAATCTGGGAAGTTTATGTTTCTAGAAACAATGTGATGCTGTGAAGGAAGCATTCATGAGGTTGTTCGAGGCTGGTCTGGTCTATCGAGCCAACTCTCTCGTCAATTGGTCCTGTGTCCTCCAGTCGGCAATATCAGACATTGAGGTGGAACACCGACACTTCTCTGGGTCCACCCTGTGTAAAGTTCCTGGCTACGATGACCCTGTGGAGTTTGGAGTTATCTCCGACTTCGCATACAAGTTCTGTGACAGAGGTTAGTTATGGTCGCATGGCCGGAGTTTGATTCTAGCTGACTTCATGTTTCCTTATATATTTCTTCTTATTGGAGGTGTCCAATGCCGACAAATATAATGAGCTTTATTCTTTGATGTGTGGTGAAATGTTGTGTCAATTAGTGTGTGGTTCAACTTTGTTGTGTGCGTTGACCTAGATGGAGAGATAGTGGTGTCGACTACTCGTATCGAGACAATGTTGGGAGATGTGGCTGTAGCGGTAAACCCTTCAGACACTCGGTACAAACATCTGCAAGGTGTGCACCTGTGGCACCCCTTTCAGCATCGCAAGATACCGCTCATATTCGACGAGGCTGTGGACATTAACTTTGGAACAGGTATTGTTGAGTTGGATCTGCGACCAAGGTGCTACAGTACTATGCGTTCAGGCCACACAACTGCAGGAAAGCTATTGCTCTTTGGAACAGGTATTGTTGAGTTGACTCTACAGCCTAGGTGTGACAGTACTGTGCATTCAGGCCATACAACTGCAGGAAAACCATTGCTCTTTGGAACAGGTATTGTTGAGGCAGCTCTGTGACCTTGGTGCGACATAACTGCGTGTTCAGGCTACATACTTGCAGGGAAACTATTGATGTTTGGAACAGGTATTATTGAATTAGCTTTGTGATCTTAGTACAACATTACTGCGTGTTCAGGCAACACACTCACAGCAAAACTATCACTCTCTAGAAGGATGCAACATATTCTTACTTTCTAACGTTTGACTAGAGAAAAAGGAATTTTAAATAATACATAAAAAATATATACAAAAGAATATGAAGATTTCATGGGTCAGCAACCTATTTGATATTGGGGGTTTATGGGTTTAAAGAAATGGTTGGTAGGCCGATTTGAAAAAAATATCGATAAAAAAGTCATCTTTGTATTTCTCTCGTAGTAATTAGTTAATAGTACAACACAATTGTTTGTTTGCTAAATATTTTGCGGGCCAGATAAAATCGGTCAGAAAGCCAGAAGGTTGCATACCGCTGCTATATTTAATCAGCCACATTGGTGGTTTCACTGACTAAGGCATCATACTCACGATAAGGAGGTCTGGGTTTGAATGCATGTTGTCTACTGAAAGTGTTTTCCCTTAAATGATTTCCAATTTATTTCCATGCACAATTGCACATGCAGATATATTTATTCTAAATTCTTCCTTCTTTAGCCTTAACCCATTAGTGAGATTCACTTTTCAAATTCCCTGATTTTTCCAGGTTTTCCAGACAATTTTTATTTACCTGTTTATATACAGTAACTGTAAGCTACCAAGTATAGTTGGACCTTGAATTAATATAATTTATCTGTGACCTGTACTGATGAGTATGTTGAAATAGCTGTCAGTCTCATCTGTGGTTTCCTGGTGATGGGGAGGTCGAGGCTAAAATTGTGATAAAGTGTAATGAAGAGTTTTATCCTTAATGGTTTCCCACTCTCCTACCGTAAAAATGTGTGTTCATTTCCCTCAAGTTATCCTTTCTTTATCTCTAAAAAAACACTCAAAAACTAGATTAATTTGGAGTTCTGAGAATTTCACCTTTGGTTTTCTGACATTCTGTTTCATCCTACATATTGTATAATAAAAATTGTATTTTATTAATTTAAAATCCATTTTCAGTTTTACACAAAAAAAAAAAGTTCTCTAATTTATTGCATTATTAATACCATACTGTAGGATAAGTACTAATAAACCTGGTTTCATACCTAGTCGGCACTACCATTTAATTTGGATTAACATTTTTTTGAGCAGCGCGGCTTACTACCTGTTCGGGCTATACACCTATGTACTAATTACGCTAATGGTTTTAAGGATTAGGAAGGCTATATTCTTAGGAAGTGTACCTGCATTTGTGTAGAGGGAGATTGGAAAACAATTTTGTAAAAACCACCCCAGTACACCCGACTGAAATTCTAAACTCAATCTCCCTGTCATCGGCAGTCTAACCTACTGTGAGAGTAGCACGTTAGACCTTGTGACCACTGAAGAAGGATTAATTTGGATTACATTTGAATTTGTTTTACTCTCGCTCACCTCACTACGTATTATATGATATCTCGGCTATCCGACTATCTCTAGGTTCCGAGTAGGTCAGATAATCGGGACTTTACTGTAGCAGGTAGTGTTTGACGTGACTATCAATGTTATCAATTGTAAACATACTGTTTGATTGAATAAGAGGAAGTACTTTATTTGACACACAATATTTACACTTGTGAGTTTTACAAACACACAGCATTTAAAATGTTATTCTTAGTTTGGGTTTGTGGCAGACGCTAGTGCCTTGTGTCGGAAAGTGGTGGTTTTTGTCTATCACTAGTAGCTTGTGGCAGATATTACGGGCTTGTCTCAGACACTAGTTATCAAATTCTGAAAATTGAAAAATGATACCTGGACACAGGAATCAAACCCGAGACCTTTGGCTTAGTACGCCAATGCTCTAACCACTGAGCTATCCAGGAATTGTCCCATGCCGAGGGTCATTCTTCACTCATATTTTAAGGCAGAGTCTATGATGGAAGTGCGGAAATCGTTGGCTACAAATGTGTGATTTTATTAAGATCATGAGCTATCTGATAAAGCAGCCACCTTCGACTCGGTAGTTGGCTGCCACAAGCATAAATGATAGCTTAGGCTATTTGATTCGCAAACACTAGTGGCTTGTGTCGGTCACTAGTACCTTGTGGCAGATGCTAGGTGCTTGTGTCGGTCACTAGTAGCTTGTGGCAGATGCTAGGAGATTGTGTTGGACACTAGGGGCTTATGGCAGACGCTAGGGGTGTGTGTCAGACACTAGTGGCTTGTGTCGGTCACTAGTAGCTTGTGGCAGATGCTAGGTGCTTGTGTCGGTCACTAGTGGCTTGTGGCAGATGCTAGGAGATTGTGTTGGACACTAGGGGCTTATGGCAGATGCTAGGGTTGTGTGTCAGACACTAGTGCCTTGTGGCAGACGCTAGGTGCTTATGTCGGTCACTAATGGCTTGTGGCAGATGTTAGGGGATTGTGTTGGACACAAGTGGCTTGTGGCAGACGCTATTGGCTTGTGTTGGTCACTAGTGGCTTGTGGTGGATGCTAGTGGCTTGTGTCGGTCACTAGTGGCTTGTGGCAGATGCTAGGAGATTGTGTTGGACACTAGGGGCTTGTGGCAGACGCTAGGGGTGTGTGTCAGACACTAGTGGCTTGTGTTGGTCACTAGTAGCTTGTGGCAGACGTTAGGGGCTTGTGTCAGACACTAGTTGGCTTGTGGCAGATGCTAGGAGATTGTGTTGGACACTAGTGGATTATGGCAGACGCTAGGGGTGTGTGTCAGACACTAGTTGCTTGTGTCGGTCACTAGTAGCTTGTGTCAGACACTAGTGCCTTGTGGCAGATGCTAGGTGCTTGTGTCGGTCACTAATGGCTTGTGGCAGATGCTAGGGGATTGTGTTGGTCACTAGTGGCTTATGGCAGACGCTATTGGCTTGTGTTGGTTACTAGTGGCTTGTGGCAGATACTAGGAGATTGTGTTGGACACTAGTGGCTTATGGCAGACGCTAGGGGTGTGTGTCAGACACTAGTGGCTTGTGTCGGTCACTAGTAGCTTGTGTCAGACACTAGTGCCTTGTGGCAGACGCTAGGTGCTTGTGTCGGTCACTAATGGCTTGTGGCAGATGCTAGGGGATTGTGTTGGTCACTAGTGGCTTGTGGCAGACGCTATTGGCTTGTGTTGGTCACTAGTAGCTTGTGTCAGACACTAGTGCCTTGTGGCAGACGCTAGGTGCTTGTGTCGGTCACTAATGGCTTGTGGTGGATGCTAGTGGCTTGTGTCGGACACTAGTGACTTATCGGTATAAAAACTTTATACTTAATACAACCAAAAACTAATAGTTTGAAACTTTTCCTCATGAACAGCTAGACTCAGAACAAAGCTAGAATAACTTGCTGTTATTTAGGTCCTGTTCTCATTGACAAATGTGTGGTGTTCCAGGGGCGGTGAAAATCACTCCCGCTCATGATATGATTGACCTCGAAGTCTCCAAAAGACACGGCCTGGACAGCATTTCTGTTATAACAGAGGAGGGAAGAATGGAAAGCAACTGTGGAGTGTACTCTGTAAGATTTACCAATCAGTTCTTGTATCTTGATAACAGGGAAACATAATCTAGAGGAAAGTGTCTAGGAACACAGCCCAGGTATTTGCTCTGCAAACCAAAACAATTATTTCTGGTTTCTATTCACAATCTGATAAATTAATAAAAATAACTGATACTAATATTATAATGAGGATATGCAACAGGCAACAATCAGAAAACCTGCTACAGTGACCGCATGCTTTAAGGTGTCCCTCTCTTGCAATAAAGTAGACCGCTGATGACTGAAAGGTCAGGGTTCGAATCCCGGTCAGATATACAGAGGGTGTTTTTTCCTAAATAGTTTTTCCCTTTCTCTCTACAAAAATGCTGGTACACTTCCTATAAATGCATCTTTCCTCATCCCTAAAACATTAGCGTGCAGTGATTGCTAGAGGCCGAAACTTGACTCTATACCTGTTACATAAAGAACATATGATTCTAGGGCATGAAGAGGTTTGAGGTGCGCAGCAAGCTCCTGGAGGATCTGCACACGCTGAAGTTGTTCCGAGGGAAAAGAGATCACAGCGTGCAGGTGCCTTTCTGTACTCGCTCAGAAGATGTTGTGGAGTTGCTTCTGAAACCACAGTGGTGAGTCTTATGAAGCTTCAAGGGTGAGTCTTATGAACATACAGGGGTGAGTTTGGTGAACCTACAGCAGTGAGTCTTATGAACATACAGAGGCGAGTCTAATGAACATACAGAGATGAGTCTGGTGAACCTACAGAGGTGAGTCTTGTGAACTTAAAAGGGCGAGTCTTATGAACCTACAGAGATGAGTCTGCTGAACCAACAAAGGTGAGTTTGCTGTTACCAAAGTACCTACATTGGTGTACTCTAATGTGTTGTCAGGTTCATCCGGTGCAAGCAGATGGCGGAAGAAGCGGCTGCAGCTGTTCAGGACGGTCAGCTGCAGTTAGAACCGGCTTACACGGAGAAGATTTGGTATAACTGGCTCTATAATAGCAGGTTAGGACTGTTGACCACTGCTCTATAACGAAATAGGCCTGTTAACCCCTGATCTATAATGAAACAGGACAGTTGACCACTGCTTTGTAACAACATTGACAGGTATTATTACAAGGACTGTTGTGTTACCTCCTGTCAGTGAAATATTGACAGGTATTGTTACAGAGACTGTTGTGTTACCTCCTGTCAGTGAAGTATTGACAGTTATTGTTACAGAGACTGTTGTGTTACCTCCTGTCAGTGAAGTATTGACAGTTATTGTTACAGAGACTGTTGTGCTACCTCCTGTCAGTGAAGTATTGACAGTTATTGTTACAGAGACTGTTGTGCTACCTCCTGTCAGTGAAGTATTGATGGTTATTGTTACAGAGACTGGTGTGTGTCACGGCAGTTATGGTGGGGTCATCGCATACCAATGTACCATTGCCAGGTTGAGGATGAAAGCACTCGTCCACACGAGTTGTGGATAGCAGCGCTCAATGAGGACCACGCACGAAAAAAGGCCACCTTGCAGCTTCACCTGGATGACACTCAGGCGCACAAACTGATCGTGGTCCAGGATGAGGATGTGTTGGACACTTGGTTCTCCTCGGCCTTGTTTCCATTCTCTGCCTTAGGGTGGCCTGATCAGGTATCCTCTTTTCAAATAACATTAGTATCCAGTCCTACGTCCCTGGATATGTTGTTTTAATGCAAGCTATCCTCTTTTCAAATAACATTAGTTTCCAGTCCTAATTTCCTGGATATGCTGTTTTAACGCAAGGTATCCTGTTTTCAAATAACATTTTTATCTGCTCCTACTTCCTTGGAAATGTTTGTACACAAAGTATCCTTTGTTCCAGGATCAAGATTATCGTCAGTTCTACCCTCTAAGTGTCTTAGAGACAGGACATGATATCCTGTTCTTCTGGGTGGCTCGGATGGTCATGCTCGGCACCAGACTAACACATCAAATACCTTTCCAGGTGGGCCACGGATTATTGCTTGCTTTTCCTAACAACGCCCACTAGGGATGTATGTCAAGTCTACTGTTCAATTCATGAGCGCCAATCGAATATATGAAATACTAGCAGAAGTACCTGGTGTTATGTGGTTACCATGGGCAACACTTTTCTTTGCTTTAAACAAACAGGAAAAAAACTCCTCATTTTATTTATTTCAGCCCAATTTTTAATAAATTAAAACAAAATATGATCAAAAATTTAAAACTCCACCTTTGAGGTGCACATGTTTATGCACAGGCGATACTAATTTAAAAAATTTAAATCCTCTACATGTGGTAGATATCACACAATGCTCATGACAGACAGACAGACAAACTCTTCATTTTATTAATATAGATTCTCAAAGCCGAATCATAGTTCGAATTTTAGTTTGTTGTTTTATGCTTGAAATAATATTATGTTATGTTTATTTATTTATTTAACTTTAATGCAATAAAATCACATATAAAATATTGTATTGCACAATAATTGTTTGTAGTGTTTCACTATAAGCTGATAAATCAAACTCTTGCAGTAGACTAGACTGCCGATGACGGTGCACTGTTCTATCCTACTGTCTACTACTTTATAGGATATAGGTACAGTACAGGAATAATATACATGATTAACAAAGTTAGTTTATTAATAAAGAAATGAGTTATAAGAAAGTACGTAGAATTATTGGTTGTAATTATTCAAACCATCCATTGTTTAATATGAAAATATATATAAGTTTAGTTATATAAATAACTCGCCTAAGGTGAGTCTGGTGTGAAGCACCTAGGAACACCCTATAACCTACACACTTAAGTCATAGGTGTAAACACTAAATCTTGTAACTCGTTAAAACAGGACAACTACTAATACCCCTAATAGGACAATAGGTAATGACACTACTTTGTTAGTACATAGTAGCTGCAATCAAAAGAATAACTTATTTATCATTCATGCCGGACAGGCTTACTTCAACAACACATAACTTTTAATATGAAGAATAAAACCGTATATTACTAGTCCTATTTTAAGGAGCTACAAGGGCGGTAATTAACATTTGCTAGTTAGCGAGAGTTAACTCCTAAAAGAGTTAGATAGTACAATGTTATATGTTCCTTGAAGAGAAACAAATCTTTTAAACCTAGTCAGTGGCGAATCACCAGGAATCTAAAAGCAATTAATACTATGGCTGGATATTTCCTAAATAGTACTGCCAATGCAATCAATAGTATAAACATTAAGTTACCCTGCAACGGGGATAGTAAAACTAATCAAGATAGTGATCAAACTCGACCAACTCTATCGGCGCCTCAAACGGGCCATTCATGGTTGACATAGCCCCGCGAGCCACTACTATGGACTAGTAACAGTTTCCCAGGTTGTGTACCTCAACTCAGTACACACTTGGACACCTACAAGACTGGTGTGAGTTACAGACCCAATTAGGTTGTGAAACGAAGCAACAGATAACCTGGCATCCTCCATAATTAAATCCTACGCTATTCTATAGCCGCAGCATGGTCAAACAGTCTAAGATGTCTGTTTATGGCCCCAATATTTGCGACCAAGTCTAATAGACGTAGAAAGATAGTGCGCATGGAGCGCTATAATAAACTATGCCTTATGGGCATAGAAAAGGGTCAGAACAACTGACATACATAATCAATGTCCTATGGACATAGTATAATAGAGCTCACAGCTTAACAAAATAAGCTATGCCTTAAGGGCATAGGGACACAAATAAGAGTTACCTACAAAAACATAGTCTTAAGGACATTTACATGAACGAGCTCAAAGCTCCATTAACAAAAACTATGCCATAAGGGCACAGTGACATAATCAATTATGTCTCAATACTCATGATAAACACCATAGCTCGATCTGCGGAGAGGAAGTGATTCAGACGCCACAACCATCGCGGTCTTCTCTACGAAGTCAAGAGTCTCTCTGGCAGCAGTGTCTCCAACAAGTGGTGATTACAATACAGGTAACGTGAACCATGGACTGGCTCGTATTTATACCAATGGGTCTAGATGAATTGGCCATGATTATTCCAAGTATGGAAAAAAGGGAGGGGATGGTTACACATTGCGCCACCTGACTCCGAGCGCTCGCCGACCAGCTGGCCTCTCCTGAACTGACCTTGCGCTCATTTACTCAACACCCGGCTGATGAGTTGGACGTTGGCTCGTGTTGTCTTCCAAAGCCAAAGTACTACGTTCTCTGGGGCAGATTAGGTGTAGGTGAGAAGGGCGTTTCCTCATGTCTCAGTAAGTCTATATTTGCCACACATTATAAGAACTTATTAGAACTGGTAATTATAGTTTTACACCATTCTGAGGGCTTGATCGATTGTACTTGTTAAAATGGTTTGTTTGTCATTTTTGACACGCTACAACGGGGATATCAAGGTTCAAATCTCGGTCGAAAGTACTGATTTTTTCCCCCCCAAAATGGTTATCCACTCTCCTTCTACGCAACTGCGGGTATACTTCCTATTAATATAACCTTCTTAATCCCTAAAACCATCTGCGTAACTAGAATATAAGTGTATAACTCGAACGGGTAGTAAGATGTGGTGCTAAAAAAAAGTTACTATCATAACATGTAATTCATTTAAGATTTTTTATATTAATAGGCCCACTATTTTATAATCTACATCATCATAATCAACAACAACAGTTTCCTGCCACTGTCAGGGTTTATCTTGAACATAAGCCTCTCCATTTACTCCTGTTCTCCCACCACTTTTTTTCCTCCATGCCAGCCCAATCCACTCCTCTCTACACTTCCTCCTGCTCACCACCTCTATTTCTAGCATCCTCCTTGGAATCCTCCCCTCTTCCATCCTCTTCACATGTCCATGCCTCAATTACACATTCTCTATCCTATTTTGTTAAATGTTTTGCTGGGTTTTTTTGGGGGGCCCTAAGTAAAACTTCTGTTTCAGAAAGTCCTGTTGCATGGCGTACTTTGCGATGCTCATGGAAGGAAGATGTCCAAGAGTCTGGGGAACGTCATCTCTCCAGAGAACGTCATCACAGGCATCAGTTTAGAGGTGGGTAGTGGGGAAGCTTTTACAACACGAGTTGTTTGACCATTTATACTGTCTCACATACTACTCTTGTGCTGCCATCTCTGTGTAGGAACTTCAACATCAGTCCCACATGAGCGTGGAGGCGGGGTTGTTGTCACAGGAGGAGTGTGATAAAGCTGTCTCCGGACAGGCCAAGCTTTTTCCTAAAGGGATTCCGGAGTGTGGGACGGATGCACTCAGGTTCACCCTGGCTTCTCACAACATTAAGCGTACGTCCATAACTTTATAGTAGGGGTAAAGACTTAATCTTGTTCGTCTCTTGTATTACTTGGTTACCATCTGCCCATGTCTCCAAACCTCAAGCAGTTTTTTTAGCACAGTGTCTTACTACCTGTTCAGGTTAAATGCCTGTACTAAGTACACTAATAGGTAAGGGATAAGAAAGGTTGAATTTAGAGGAAATGTACCCGCATTTGCATTGAGAGAAAGAAAAAGAGAGAGTGGGAAACTATTAAGAAAAAACCACCCTCAGTACACCTGACTGGGATCAAACCACAATCTCCTGACTATCAAGAGTCTAGTCTTGTAAGAGAGTGATGCCTTAAACCCTGTGGCCACAGAAGCAGATCTCGAGCAGTATTGAATGTGCACAGATCACCAAATCAGTTTCGACGTGTCGGAGTGCCACACCAACAGACTCCTATGCAACAAGCTGTGGCAAGCCACCAAGTACACACTCATGTGTCTCGACAAGGCTACTCCAGAGTGGCCTACAATCAATGACAAGCACAAAATGAGTATTGAGCAGCGCTGGGTGCTAAGCAGACTGGGGACCGCTGTGGCGGAGGTAAACACTGCGTTAGAGAAGGCAGATTTCCACTCAGCTACACAAGCCATCCGGACCTTCCTGCATTATGAACTGTGTGACATCTATCTGGTAAGAGGCCATCATGAAATGTGTGACTTATGTCTGATAAGCAACTTGTATAACTGAGTCTTGGAGGTAAGACTAGGTTCACACTCCACTATAATCAAGGGGCTCACTTGTTGTATGTTTTCCAGGAAAGCACCAAGCTCGCTATGAAGGATAGTGGGACTGCACCTCTGACTTGTGGGACCTTGGTCCGTTGCCTCGAGACTACCCTATTGTGTCTCAGCCCCTTCATGCCCTACATCACTGAGGAACTGTACCAAAGACTGCCGCTGCAAAACAAGACTGATAGCATCACGGTGGCCTCGTATCCTTGCACTCATGAGGTTATTATTATCAAGTTTGTGGCATTGACTTCAATGGAATGTCTCGAGTTCCTATCCTGAACAAGACATGGTGACACAGAAATAAGTGATTTCCAATGTCCCAGTTAAGAGAAGGTCGGAACTACCACGAGTTTGAATTAACATGAGGCACTGGCAGGAAATAAATCAATGAGGTGGTTGTAAAACACTACTGATAGAGAACTCATGGGGGTGGTTGTAAAACATTGCTGGTAGAGAACTCGTGGGGGTGGTTGTAAAACATTGCTGGTAGAGAACTCAAGGGGGTGGTTGTAAAACAGCGCTGGTAGAGAACTCAAGGGGGATGGTTTTTCAAACAAGGCTGATCGAGAACTCAAGGGTGTGGTTGTAAAACAACACTGATTGAGAACTCAAGAGCTATGGTTAAATAACGCTATTAGAGAACTCGAAGTAGTGATTATAAAATAGCGCTGTTAGAGAACTCAAGGGTGTGGTTGTAAAACAGCACTAATAGAGAGAACTCATAGAAGTGATTGTAAAATAGCGCTGTTAGAGAATTGAAGGCATTATTGTAAAACAGTGCTGCTAGCGAAACTCAAGACACGCTAGGGCCGAGTTTGACTATTTATGCTAGTTGTTAGCAATGAAAGACTGAACCATGTGTTAAAGTATGTTTTATAACTTAAAGAAGGCCGAAAAGCTGGGGACGCCTGTATATTCTTAATTAAAATATGATATAATGAACTTTAAATATGTTAAGCTAACCATTTTAATGTTCTAAGTGAGAGTTGCTATAAACATGTCTCACAAAACTTTGGTGTGTCTAGTTAACTTTGATTTTCCACAGTGGAGTGTTTGGAGAGATGAAGAGGTGGAATCAGAGGTGCAGCTTGTTTTAAATGTTGTATCTGCCATCAGAAGTTTGAGGTCCAAGTGCCAGACAACTGACACTACACTCACAGGTCTGTATAATACTTTTTACAACACTAATGAGTCAGTATTCTACTTTATACAACATTGAAAGGTCTTTATCGTACTTCCTACAACACTGATAGTCTGTATTGTACTTTCTACAACACTGAAAGGTCTGTATCGTACTTCCTACAATGCTTGATAAGTGTGTGTTGTACTTTCTATGACACCACTCGAAGGTCTGTATCATACTTTATACAACACTGAACTGTCTGTATTGTACTTTCTATAACACTACAACCAACAAAGGTTTGTATCGCACTGTCTACAAGTACTAGTTTGATGCATCATCGAATCCTATTCACGAAATGTTCTGTTCTCGCTTCCTACAGTTCATGTCGTCAGCAAGTCAACCAACGACAGACAAGTTCTCGCTCATCTTCTGGCTGTAATGAGAAGATTGTCCAAGTGCCATGACATCATAATCTGCACAGAAGAGCCAGCTGATATTACTCTGTCAACACTAGCTGACACTGTGGGCCCTAGCTGCTCTGTATATCTCACTACACAGGTAATAAACACATGCGAGAGAGATACCACTAGAATAACAAAGAAAACACTTTCTCCAAGTTTTAGGGGGGTGTGACGCTTCGAATATTACCTTATATCTTCGATTTTATAACGCCATCAATTGTAAGATGCACCTTAATTTTTCAGAACCACCAACAGAAAAAAAGAAAAAACTATCTTATACCTAAGAAATATTTTTATTACAGAATTCAATTTACTAACAACACAATACAGGCAGTACCTTATTTATCAGTAGGTGGTTTCACTTCCTTCTTAATCATTATCAGTATGATTCTTCTGAGTCGTTGATATCTGCATCTGAATTAATATCAGAGTCTACTTCAACTTCAGAGTCTGATTCTTCTGATCCAATGTGCAAAGCGCGGGAAAAATCAAAAAGAACTGTAATTCGAAGACACACCCCATTTTTATAGGTTTTTAAATTGCATAAAAAGTGTGTCTTAGAATCAAAGATATACGGTAGTCAGCTTTTACTTTTATTCTAAATTAAAATTCCAGATTTAAAAGTTTACAGTAAAAAAATTTAAAGTTAAAATGTACATTTACATTCAAATTTTGTCAATTTGTGCTTTTATTTTAATCACAAATTAATGTTCACATTGCCAAATATAATAATTAATTGAGCTGTTTGCGATCCAAAACTTTGGGATACATTTTGGGGAAACTATTGTTCCTGAAACTCGGATGGGAAATATTACTTCTCAAAAAAATTCAGGAAACTGTAATCACAATGACAGAAGCTTAGCTTATGGAATCAGTAGCGTGCTTTTAACTGTGAATACGTAGCATGAACTTACTACAGAAAAGTTGTATAGTAACATATAAAAGGAACGAACACAATATGGCTTTTACAATGAAAAAAAAATCACAGTTCACACTTAACATTGCTGCCATTTGACAGCAATGTAAAGTGTGCACAGCATTCTGCCATTGCCATTGGGAAAAAAAATGATACAGAAAGATGGTACAGGAAAGGTCCAGATAGAATTCAAATAAAAGGGAACAAAGACATTAAATAAAAAGATTTATTACATAATCACATCCATCGGCCATTTCCTGTGTTTATCCTTTTACATGTTCTTATCTAAGTGTCCTTTCATTCTTTACATATTTCTTTCTCCCCCTTTTGTATTTTCCTCTTTTTATGAAGTTGATTTGCATGCTTCACACTCCCTCTTGATGAGTTACAATTTAATGAAACCTAGGCTGAGGGATTGGGTGGTAAAAATTGATTTTCTCGAAGTGGCAGCCATTGTTCATTGGCAGCAATGTAAAGTGTGAACTATGTTCTTCTTTTCATTTTAAAAGTCATATTGTGTTTGTTCCCTTTTATTTGTTTTCTATCCACCTTTCTTGTACCTTCTTCCAAATACACATAACAAATTACACACAAAAAATGTAATTCTTAAAAAAAATATGTTTGTATTTATGGTATTTATGGATCTATTAAAAAAAACTTAACTTTAAATATTTGTATTACAAATATTGCTCTATATTAGTACTGACACTTGAAGAAAAAAAAACTTTATGTTTTTATTCCCCTTCAACTCGAAGTAGAAAATTCCTACTCACAATTTAACAAGTTATGATAACTCTGTCGAGGGATGTAGAAGGGGGTCTGTGTTTGATTCAAGGTCGGTGTACTCAGGCACGACAAGAAATGGTCCAAGAAGGAGAGGAGATTGTTGAAGGAACTTGACAAGTTGGTAAAGAGGACATCCTCAGTTGGTTACAAGGATAAGACTCCCTCCCACGTTCAGAAGTGTCAGGCTGACAAGGTAGGCACATTCACCGATGGCTTGTGGAGCGTTGCCAGAGTAGTCTTCACACATTGCTACCACACTGACAATATTCCATAGCAGCACCAAATTGTGATACCACATCTCTTGACGATTAAGTAACACATTAACATCCTGGTTGCAATATTTATGATTTTTTGTTTGTTTTTTTCTTTTGTCTAAAAGATGAAAGCGATACAACTGGAACTAGAGAAGATGCAAGAACTTCATGAATGAAATAGTTCAGGAGTGGACAAATTCAGCTAAAGGAGTTTTGTTGTCTCATGAAGTAGTTCAGAGGTAGACAAATCCAGCCAAAACTTTTGAGTTTTGTCATCAGAAGAACAAATGTAACCAGAGCTATAAGTTTTGTCATGAGATGAAATATTTAAAAGGTGGACAAATCTAGCCAAAGCTTTGATTTGTCATCAGATGAACAAATTGAAATTTGTCATCGGATGAAATAGGTCAAAGGTGGACAAATCCAGCCAAAGGTTTGATTTGTCATCGGATGAAATAGTTCAGGGGTGGACAAATCCGGCCAAAGCTTTGAGTTTTGTTGTCAGATGAAATTAGTTCAGAGGTAGACAAATCCAGCTAAAGCTTTGATTTGTCATCAGATGAACAAATTGAGCCAAAGCTACAAAAATATTCTCTTTCAATCTCAAGTTTTACTAAAAGACTTTTACAAATAATTACTGAATTAAGACTTAAACAAACTGAACACAAGAATGTGTAATTCTTGTTTGTTGATAACTGTACACTTAGTAGGTGTGTGTGAAGCTTTGAAAACTTTGACTTTGTTTTGAATATTCGTTCACTTCTATTCGAGAGTAAAATTCCTGATTCACCAGTTACGAAGCTTCAGAAAAAAAGTATAATGAAAGCTAAAACACAAATTTGCATTTATTTTTTGTAGTTTTCTGCTGTTATTTCCATCACAAATTAGGGTTAGCGTAAAAAAAAATCTGAAATATATTACATTTGAGATAGTAATTTAATTTATCATTTTAAGACAAAAAATAATTATTATTTTTGGAATATAGAATTCTTTAAATTATATTTAATACCCAAATTTACATATTATGCAAGAATAATATTTTTATCTAACATTAAACTTTTTTTTTGAATATTCAAACTTCGATTCGGCATCGGGAATATCGCGTATATTCGATTGGACCTTGCTTCACTATGAAAAAGTGGACTTCGCACACTCCTAACGCAAACGTCATTGGGAGTGAACCAGCATCAAGTGAACCTCCTCGGACACAACTTCTGCTCCTAGACATGACATTTCATTTCAATAATAGTTTTTATTGTAGTATAATGTATAATGTATTCGTCAATTAAACTCTTGTAAAAAATTATTTCATTTTTATTGTACAAAATATTCATGAAATAAATTCCCCCTAGTATAATGCATATAGACGTGTTTTACAAAGTCTTAAGTTATAATTTTAAAATTACTATCAAAACATATATAAAGTTTATTGTAGCATTTTTTAATTATGATTTATGCACGAAATAAAACGAGATATCACAAAATTGGCTGGTTGAATGTGAATTATGGGTCAATTGTGTTGAATTGAATGCAAATAAATGACACAACATTCCAATAAGCCTAAAAAGTTCCCTTGAAATTAGAAATTTATTTCCTTTGACCAAAAACCATTGGTAAAAGATTATATTGAGCTGGCTATTATTATGGTCATATTGTGCCCATAGGCTTTATATTGAGCCGGCTATTATTATGGTCATATTGTGCCCATAGGCAAATATTTAAAGATACAGAAGAAGAAGCAGCAGCAAAAAAAACTCACAAACTACACCCGATCTACGGCAGGAGTGTAGGTAAGCGACAGCTAGAAGAAGGTTCTTTATTGCAATCATTGGCTGAAAATCACTAATGTTAACTTATTATGAAATAATTATTATGTGATTAGTAATATTATATTACCAATAAAAAGTGTTATTAACTGATTCTAATAATACTTACAGTGAATGTTTGCTATAAAGAACCTTCTACTAGCTGTCACATACACTCCCACCGTAGATATGCTCTAAACTATGTATTTTTAACCTCCTGTCTTGGTTTATTTGGTATGTACACATTTTTTCAATTTTTTACACAATACCACTTAAATAAACGCTGATTTACCATTTTTAAATAGCAAAAAAAAAATAAAAAATATATTTACCAACTCTTTAAACCAAAATTCAACTTTTTATAAAAAAAATCCAATCAATTTATTGATTACAAATCATCATCATCATTGTTTCCAGCCTGTGGCTGAGTCAGTTTAGTAAAATACCTCCATCTTCCTCTATTCTTCCATCATTCATCCTCCTTTAATTGCTTCCATTCTTCTCCTCTCACTTGCACACTTTCTGTTATTTGCTCCTCCCATCTCTTTCTTAGCCTCCCTTTCGGTCTTTTCCCCTCATACTTCATCTCCATTTTCTTTGCCATCCTCTCTTGCTCCATCTTATTACCTGCCCATACCATCTCAGTCTTGCTACCTCTTCTATCTCATGTACTCCCACCCTTTACCGGATAACTTCATTCTCATAGTAAAAACTATTTGAAATGCATACATACCCTGCTTTGTTTTACTCATACGATGGTTTTAAATTGTGACTATACCTTGATTATCTGAAATTTTTCTCTAACAAATCAGGGTCAACTTTTTTATGTATGCAGAATGGTTCAGGGATAATAAAGGCATAATTTAGAGGAATCTACCTGCATTTGCAAGCAGGAAGAATGAGAAACCATTAAGTCAGCATGTCCATCAATGCGTGTATCGATTTTATAAATAATTGTGTAAATAATTATATTTTTATATTGGCTACTTTCAAAGAACCAAAATTAACACATCATTTAAGTAAGTTTTACAGTTAAGAACTATCAGGTTTAGCAGGTTAAAATAAACATAAGGAACCTTATTCTAGGCTTGCTCTTGTAAAACTCTTATTTAGGACTAAGCATTTGTAGTGAATGTCACATAGACTGGCCTTAGGGATAGGCGGACTATACATCCTCTTTTGTCGATAAAGTACCTTCTACTATGTTCTGTCATTTTAGTAAAAATGCTATTTTCGTACAGTATTTTTTGATAAATACTTTAAAATATGATTATTAAGACAGTGTAGAAACACTATAGTAATGTAAAGTAATTGATAGTGAAGGAAGCCAACCTTAAAGGATAGTTAGGTTAGGCCTGGATATAAAAACACACTTCTCTCTTAATTTCTTCTCTTCTTAAACTATTGCACTTCACACATTGTTGAATTTTTGGAGATGATCGTTCCTTTATCATTAGAAGAGACTAATTGAAAAAACACAAACAAAGATAAGCTATAGAAGTGTGTGTTTTCAATGTGTCTCTTCTAATGATAAAGGAACATCTCTGAAAATTTAAAACAATGTGTGAAGTGTATTATAGTGCAATAGTTTGAGAAGAGAAGAAATGGAGAGAAGTGTGTTTTTATATCCAGGCCTAACCTAACTATCCTTTAAGGTTGGCTTCCTTCACTATCAATTACTTTACATTAAAAACACACTTCTCTCTTAATTTCTTCTCTTCTTAAACTATTGCACTTCACACATTGTTGAATTTTTGGAGATGATCGTTCCTTTATCATTAGAAGAGACTAATTGAAAAAACACAAACAAAGATAAGCTATAGAAGTGTGTGTTTTCAATGTGTCTCTTCTAATGATAAAGGAACATCTCTGAAAATTTAAAACAATGTGTGAAGTGTATTATAGTGCAATAGTTTGAGAAGAGAAGAAATGGAGAGAAGTGTGTTTTTATATCCAGGCCTAACCTAACTATCCTTTAAGGTTGGCTTCCTTCACTATCAATTACTTTACATTACTGTACTGTGTTTCTACACTGTCTTAATATATTTCCAGCCATTAGGCACTAATTCATTTTACTTAAAATATGCTTAAATATTGATCAATCCTAACCTATAGTCAAGTTTGCATCAATGGCTGCTATTGTAGGTACTAGTAGTTTTTGCAATCATTGGTACAGGTGCATTGATCGAGATCAACAATTTATTGCCCATTGAATAAATAGTGTAACTATAAGACACTGAATTATTCAGAGAGAAGAAAAAAAAGTGTGTTGGTAAGACTTGCATGTCACATACATCTCTCTTGTAGTATAATGTGGACAATATTGTAACAGGAAGTGTGATAAGTTTTATGACAAGGTATTGAAAGTGCGAAATTTGTTGCATAAAGTAAGTTCTTCTGAAAAATACTCATGGTACTGGTACCTATGAGTGTGATAAAATGCATTTACACCTCTACAGCAACCTAAAAATATTTTTTTATGTTAAGAATTGTAAGCTCAATATTTTTGTGTGATAAACCTGGAACTATGGTCAGCCTACCAAGAAGTGGTCCATTGGGGGCAGACACAGGCAAGTACAGTGTGAGTTTCATAGGAATCTCATTATTTGAAAACTGGAAACTCATGATGCCACAGTGACGTATGATAAAAATATTACAATAATTGTATTTTCATTCTTGGTTGATTTGATTAATAATATGAGGAGAAACTATACAGTAATCCAAATAAAAGTATTATTGGAAGCTTTTTGATAACTCTCTAGTTTCTTATCTAATGCTGCTATGCTTTTCACAGGTATTAAAACAGTGTTAGATCACCGTGAGAAGAAAATTAAACTAAACGTTGCTACTGGAGCAATATTTTATTTATTTTGGCCAGAAAAATGTGTTGCTGTCGAAACTGCAAAAAACACTGAGCTTTTCTACATATCCTACATCCCTACCTTATGGGATAAACTATATTTACAATTTACTGATATTATATGTCATGAATACTAGAAACTGATGATCTAAAATAGGCTTATTTGGGATCATCATGGGATGATAAACTGGACTAAGACTTATTCAATTAACACGTCTAATTAATTAAGAAGTTACATTAGAGAGAAGTTCACCAAAACGTCTGCAGAAACGAGATAAATGGTGAAGTGAAATTACGGTGTTGACAAACGTCTATCATCTGACAATAACACTTTTGAACTGTGCACTAAAGCCCACGTGAAAATATAATTTTGCACATGTACCAACCTAACAAATAAATTACTTATTAAAAAAAAATTGAAACAAAAAATATTAAAAGAAATAAATACTAAACAATTGGAGAACTGATACAGATAAATAGGGCCAGTTTCATAGTCAGATTTAGTACGCCTCAAGTGCGGCGCTATACTAAATACAAGATGTCACCTACCTGAAATTGAATGGATTGGGCCAGTTTCATATGCGAAACTGGCCCATTCCATTTTGGTCTAGGTAGGTGTCGTCCTGTATTTAGTATCGACTCGCACTTTAGGCGTACTAAATCTGACTATGAAACTGGCCCATAGTATTGTAATATTTGTGGGATGACTTTTTATTGCTCCATGTATTTTATCAACATTGAATAAAATGTTAAAATATCCAAAGTTCAATAAATACAGTGGGATCTTGAGAGTCGGAATCTTGGAACTCGAACGCACATTAAGTAAAATAGGACAAAATACAGATGTATGAAATGTAAAAAACAGGAAGCAACACTATTTAAAATTAATGTTTAGCGAGCAAATTGCATGGTCCCACTGCAACGTCTACACCATACATGTCACTTGGATGAAGAGATCAGTAACCTTGCTGTAGGTAACCTATTTGTCTCGTTTATAAAATTAAATACATACTTGCTAATCTGAAACAATTGATAATCCAAATCACCCCCAGCCCCAATTAGTTTGGATTGTCAAGGTTCTACTGTAATCTGTTTATTTCACTCAGTGGCACAGGAACGCTTTTATTTGGGGGAAGGGGTGTAAATATAATCATGTACTGTTATAGGGGATACAATTTTGGGATTTAAAAAAAGGCCAGGAAAATGTAATATCTAGCAGCCCCCATTGTGTTTTCTCATTTGTTTTAGGCATGTCAAACGTTAGAATAAATACCAAAAAAAATCTTAATGCTGCTCAACTAAAAATTATGAAACACTAAAAATTAAAGTAGTTTTACAAACACCTTTGGCCTATATTCGCTACTAGCAACAAAACCACTAACTATTTTTGCAATTTCAATTTTGTTGAACCTCTCAGGGTATGTATGCATTAAGCAGACACAGGTGATTTAGTCTATGTTGCCTCATCGTGGAGCAAAGATAGTCTTTTATGCGTCAAAGCATTTAAAAACTTGTTTCTGCAGTAGCTGATGTAGCTGGTATAACTATCAGAGCTTTAAAAATCTCTTCAGTGTGTGCTCCAAGCACATTTTATTTTTATCATGTTAACTTAATGTGAACTTTGTATCTTGATTCAACAAGATCTTTACACTATCTAAAAGTTTTATTATTATTTTTTTGAGGGGGAATGATACCCCCCTCAATTTTTTGGGGGAGGGGGGGGGGGTAAAATTTAC
>CABFWB010002541.1:40342-76125 GCA_902151455.1 Timema bartmani | reverse complement strand
GGGGGGGGGGGGGGGGTAAAATTTACCCGCGTTCCTGCGCCACTGATTTCACTAATATGGCATTTGTTTAGCACCTTAACATATAAGATTGGAAGAAGGTATCTATTTTTATCAAATGAACCATCTCCAACTTTATTATTTGCTGTAATTATATTTACTCTAGAACAGCGTTTTCCAGTTAAATTTAGTCATGAAACCCTTTTATATTTCGTACAGCATAACAAAACCCCTTAAATATATTTTAGCTTAATAGATAAAAACAATAATGTGCCACAGAAGAAATATTTTCTTAATTCAAGGTCAAATACCTTTAAATAGAAAGTTACATTTTTTCCAGCGGGAATTCAACTACTCGTTTTGTCCTCTTTTATGTCTTGTAAATAAATGGCGCCTGTCAGTTAACAAAATGATAAAGTTTTACTCTTAATTAAATTATTATGATATCAGAGTCTTTGTTTATTATTATTATTATTATTATTATTATTATTAAAAAATACTAAACATGTCAACATTCATAATTTTAAAGTGCAGAATGTAATTTTTTTAAATTCTTCTTATACCCGGTTTAATTGTTGAAAGTTGTGTTCGCATGTTTGGAGCTGCATCAAGTCGGTTTCGATACTTTGTGTTGGTTCCAGAATTTAGCAAGAACCTAGAATGCAGTAAAAGCGACCTGACCCAAATATTGTATCGTTCGCCAAATATAAATCACCTACAAAATCTTTAACTTATAATGTGTAAATTAATCACAACTTGTGAATGTGAGGAATGCCAGGCCTCTACCGTGGTTCGGATTCCACGTTAAACTGTAGGTCCTCCATTTCATCTCACAATCACCCTACCATTGCACTTTAGCGTAAGTGCGTATAACCCGACCGGGTAGTAAGACGCGGTGCTAATAATAATAATAATAATAATAATAATAATAATATAATGTGTAAAATATTTTTAAATTATCTATATTTACATCAAAACCCTTAATTTCGATCTGGTGTATTGAGGGTGGTTTTTCCAAAATAGTTTTCCACTCTCCCTTCACACAAATGTGGGTACATCTCTTATCACTATAACCTCCCTAATCCTTAAAACCGATAGTGTAATTAGTACATCAGAACACAAACCGAGTGGGTAGTAAGACTCGGTGCTAAAAAACCAACAGTAAAAACATACATTGTTAGATTGTTAAATGCCGTGCCACCATAGCAGATTCTACTCTCAAATTTTGGGGAACTTGTGAAACAAGCTTAATAACGGTCATCAGCGGGGGATAGAAGCATCAATTGAAGAGCCGGGAGGGTGAGGGAGGCGGTGAAGTGGATTGGGGAGGGGGAGGGAAGCGCAGGCGCCGAGACAGCGTCGGGCAATGTGTGTAGGTCTTGTGCAGTGAACATACGTCGCGATGCCTTCTTGCCATGACGGACGTCTGCCTCACAAAGAGTATCGTTCCTAAACCTCAAAACTGGCAGTGATACCGATATACCCCAGTATAACATTACAAGGTGAGTACTAGCTCTCTACTATGCCTGGTATAACATTACAAGGTGAGTACTAGCTCTCTATTATACCTGGTATAACATTACAAGGTGAGTACTAGCTCTCTATTATACCTGGTATAACATTACAAGGTGAGAAATAGCTCTCTATTATACCTGGTATAACATTACACGGTGAGTACTAGCTCTCTATTATACCTGGTATAACATTACAAGGTGAGTACTAGCTCTCTATTATACCTCGTATAACATTACAAGGTGAGTACTATCTCTCTACTATACCTGGTATAACATTACAAGGTGAGTACTAACTCTCTATTGTACTGATATAACCTGATATAACATTATAAGATGAATACTAACATCAATATACTGATCTGTCATATGCCAGTATTGTTACTGCCTATTATGTCACAAGTCATCAACTTTACTGCCAGTAAAGTGTAAAGTTACCACTGCTACTGCCAGTAGTGTCACCATTTAGCGGTGTTTCTAGGTCCGCCATAAGGGGGGTACTGTTGGTACCATGGTACCAGTTCCGGGACACCCAACTCTTCGCATCCAAGATCCAGAATAACAAAGTTAAAAAAATAATTGTACATGAAATTAGAATAAACATGAATGATAAGCAATAAATTAATATCCATAGCCCATCGGCTGGGACGTCCTCCGGAGAAACTTACTGACATTAGTCTCAATGATATCTTCATTGACTCAATTCAGCCTTGTTCTTCGTTTAAAAGTGTTCGGAAGTTTCTTGAAGTATATTAACTTTGCACTTAAATTAAATTTGGCGCATTTATAGAGTCATCCAGTGATTCAAGTTCTATTATCTAAACATGAGTATTTTATCAGGGGCAAAATATTTCAGTGTTCCATCACAGATTAAGTTGCGTACATTGGTTTTGTTTGGTAAATGTGACCAACGATTTTTAAGAAAACCGTACAAATCTAAGTTTAACAATGGTGTAAAAACAGGTGGAGGGTTTGTGGAGGGCTTACTCCTCTTGGGAAATAATCTGTGTCCCCCTCTTCCCGAAATAAACTTGCCCCTCTCTAGATTTATTTCACTCCCCGAGGATATTATCGAATATTAAGCTGAAAAATGGCCTTTTATCAAACTCCCAATAGTTTCTAGAGGCATCCAAATTTCAAAACTTTGGCAGGGAAAGACAGCTCCAAATAGCGATGAGAGGCATTTAATTTAAAAAAAATATGGGCAAAGATTACTCCAAATATCTTTTAGAGGTTTCAAAAAATGTTCTAAGAGAAGACCACTTCAAATAACTTATGTAATAGGAATCTATTTTTCCAAAAAATTCCAGAAAAATACCCCTATAAATAGCTTATAGGAACATTAAAATTTCAAAACATTTCCAGAGATGGAGCACTCCAAATAGCTTATAAAGAAGTATAATTTAAAAAAAATCAAATGAGGGCCACCCTAAATATTTTATGGGAGTATCCTATTTTCAAACACTCACCTAGGGCTCACCCTAGATTTTTGGATAAGAGCCCCTCAAAACCTCTTTTTATTTATTAAGCTAATTTACTCTCCTATACAAATAAGGTTTTGCCGCCACTGAAGTCGAGTAGAACTAAATGATGAGTCCGCGTTTTGCCCCTGGTACCGGGTCCGGTTTGAACACCTGATGGGCCTGGGTGTTACTACCATAAATATTACAAGTCAGCAGTGTAAATGTCAGTAATGTTACAAGTCAGCAGTGCTAACGCCATTAATGTTACAAGTCAGCAGTGCTAACGCCATTAATGTTACAAGTCAGCAGTGTCAATGCCAGTAATGTTACAAGTCAGCAGTGTTAATGCCAGTAATGTTACAAGTCAGCAGTGCTAACGCCATTAATGTAACAAGTCAGCAGTGTTACTGCCATTAATGTTACAAGTCAGCAGTGTTAATGCCAGTAATGTTACAAGTCGGCAGTGTTAATGCCAGTAATGTCACAAGTCAGCAGTGTCAATGTCAGTAATGTCACAACTCTGCAGTGTCACTGCCATTAATGTTAAAATTCAGCAATGTTACTGTAGTAATCTCACAAGTCAACATTGTTACTGCCAATAATGTAAAAATTCAGCTGTGTTACTGTCAGTAATGTCACAAGTTAGCATTGTTACTGCCAGTAATGTAAAAATTCAGCAGTATTAATGTCAGTAATGTCACAAGTGTTACTGCCAGTAATGTTACAAGTCCACCGTGTTACTGACAGTAATGTCACAAGCCAGTATTGTTACTGCCAGTAATATTACAAGTCCACCATGTTACTGACAGTAATGTCACAAGCCAGCATTGTTACTGCCAGTAATGTTACAAGTCAGCATTATTACATCTAGTAATGTCACAAGTCAGCAGTGTTACTGCTGGTAATGTTAAAATTCAGCAATGTTACTGTAGTAATGTCAAAATTCAGCCGTTTATATGCCAGTAATGTCAAAAGTCATTATTGTTACTGCCAATAATGTAAAATTCCAGCAGTGCTACCTCCAGACAAATCAGCAAATGACGTCATTAGCCCATGCTATCATAGCTGTTCTGATTTTTTTTTCTAACAAAAGCCGCTCTGCTCCTACAAAGATATAAAGTTTGTCACCTAAACTTTGATATGATCTTCACTCATCTTTAGAAGATACGCGTAAATCTTGCAAATGTTCGCTCCCAAGTTTAGTCTTCCCCTTGCAGTTTGAATGGCTTTCCCATCCCCCATCCGCCACTACATATACCGTAAACTGACTTCGCTCAAACAAAGTGAACGCTCCTTATGGCGGTCACTTAGCTCTTAATATTAGTTTAATGTTTCTTTTAATTGAGGAAGAATGTTTAGATATTCTAATACATTTTAGAGTGTTGGAATGAACCGATAAACATTTAAATTTAACCCAAAGTATCTAATACCACATTTCATACAAGAATGTGTTGCGGGGTATATCATCAAATACAGGATACATTGTAAATATTCATTTAAACTACCGACGCCGTGAGCTATATATAATACTACATTTCATACAGGTCTGTGCTGCGGGGTGTATTATCATCAAATACAGGATATATTGAAAATATTCATTTAAACTACCGATGCCGTGAGCTAGATATAATACTACATTTCATACAGGAATTTGCTGCGAGGTGTATTATTATCAAATACAGGATACATTTTAAATATTAATTTAAACTACTGACCCCGTAAGCTAGATAAAATACTACATTTCATACAGGAATGTGTTGCGGGATGTATTATCATCAAATACAGGATATATTGAAAATATTAATTTAAACTACCAACACCGTGAGCTATATATAATACTACATTTCATACAGGAGTGTGCTGCGGGGTGTATTATCATCAAATATAGGATATATTGAAAATATTCATTTAAACTTCTGACCCCATGAGCTAAATATAGTACTACATTTAATACAATAATGTTCCTTGGGGTGTACGTATGAAATGCAAAAGACGTGTGAATATTGTATACATTTTATTTTTAAGTAACCTGTTATTGTTCAAAGTGATTTTTTAAGAACTTAACATTGGTATAAGTAGTATTTTAACAACCTGGTATTAGTATAAGTAGTATCTTAACAACTTATTATTGTTCTAAGTAGTATTTTAAGTAACATGGAAATGTTCTATGTATTATTTTAAGTAGATAGCATTACCCTAAGTATTATTTTAAGTAACCTGGCATCGTTCTAAGTAGCATTTTAAGTAATCTGGCACTGTCCTAAGTATTATTTTAAGTAGCTTGGCATTGTTCTAAGTATTATTTTAAGTAGCTTGGCATTGTTCTAAGTATTATTTCAACTAACTTGGCACTGTCCTATTAGTTTAAGTAACTTGGCTCTGTTATAAGTAGTATTTTAAGTAACTTGGCACTATTCCAATTATTATAACTCCAGTATATAATTCATACACCATCTTATTAAGAACCTTAATTTTAAACGCGCTATTTACAGCAAAACACAATAAAAAATAATATAAAATAAAAAATCCTTTCTTGATTGTTTTAAAATAAAACAATTACTATTCCATTTTTTTATACTCAAGTTTTGAACGTTTTGTGCCTATTTGAAGCTTTGTCTGTAGTTGCGTGAGTCATGGCTGTTCGGTTGTCATGGAAACCACTGATAGCGTGACTCGCCAAAACTACCTCACCTTGGCACGAGATATTGATTACCCACCCCCCCCTCGCTACGCTATCTTCATGGACTCAGCCGCATTATATTAGTACCATAGCCACACATGTCAGAAACATTACGATAGCGTGTGAGGTTAGAAACCAGTATTTACAAATAATTAGTATTATATATAATTTGTAAAATTCAGTCTGCAGTATTGTTTAATAATGATGTATAAGGGAAACAGTTGGAAAGTCATATCACACACATTTTCCATGACAACTCTTATATCTCAAACCCTATAAGAACCCCAGAAAATAACTTTTAAATTAATTCAAATATGACAGAGACCTCTTTTAACCATAATTTAAAGTACATTATAAAGGTATCACGATTTTCTAACAGATGGCAGTACTGGCTAGAATTAAAATATGACGTTACCTCTTTAACCTCCTGTACTTTTAATTTTATAGTTGTATTTTATTAATACATATTTAACACGTTGTATTAACCTTTTTAAATATTATTTTAAATACTTTGGTTGTATCGAGGAAAAGAAACGCCCAAGTCAACTTTATTGCTTCTCCGAATCTTAGGGTTTGTAATATTGCTCAGCGACATTCAATACTTTTTTTTTTGTGTTAAAATCTAGTCNATATAACCTCTTTAATCCCTAAAACCTCTAGCGTAATTAGTACCTAAGCGTATAACCCAATGTTGATCTCGGTGGTCTTGGGGTAAAGTGCTCACCTCGAGACTCGATGTTCGTCGGTTCAAACCGGGGTCAACGTATTTTCCTTGGGCGATAAAAATTCGTAGCACAATCTCCTTCGGAGTGTAGGGAAAGCCGTTGGTCCCGTGTCGATTGTAGCATGTAAAGAACACTGGAAGGTATGTGAAAATACCTTCTCCGACATAATTCGTAGGCTCTTTAGTACTCGTCCATGGAAATTCTCCTGTGCTGCTATAATCAGTTGGTTTAGAAAATGCACGTTAAATACCTCTAATAAAAATATATTAATAATCTCTTAAGAGAGATCAACCCCTTTTCTATGTGACATGAAAACTGTCTAGTAATAGCTTCCCCTGCATACATTCACCCTTTAACATAAGTTATGTATGAATTTTTACATTCAAGAGGTTTCTATCAAATAATATTTTTGGTATTAATTTTAAAGATGAAGTTTATATAGTACCTAGATACACTTTTGTGGCCGCGTGGTCTAACGCGCTACTCTCGCAGTAGACTAGACTGCCGATAGCGAGAAGATCGAGGTTTGAATCTCGGTTGGGTGTAGTAAGGGTGGTTTTTTCCAAAATTGTTTTCCACTCTCCCTCAACCTAATGGAGGTACACTTCCTTATACTATAACCTTCCAATTCCTAATCCATTAGCGTAATTAGTTCAAAAGCGTATAACCCAATCGGTTAGTAGAACGTGATGATGTAAAATATATATGGTAACGAACCCGTCACACCAAGATAACTTCTTCTAATAGGTAACTAAGCACCCCGTATGTTGAGTGACATAATGACTTAACCTCCGCTTGGAGATCGGGAGCTGTAGTTCATCGTGGTAGTGATAGCAGCAGTCCTAGTGATACCGTCAGTAATACC
Organism: Timema bartmani; assembly: GCA_902151455.1. Classification (NCBI taxonomy): domain Eukaryota; kingdom Metazoa; phylum Arthropoda; class Insecta; order Phasmatodea; family Timematidae; genus Timema; species Timema bartmani. The sequence goes on along the minus strand of CABFWB010002541.1, from coordinate 68,884 downwards.
CTTGTGATTGTTGCTGGGATGGAGGCAGTGATGTACTTGTGATTGTTGCCGGGATGGAGGCATTGATGTACTTGGGATTGTTGTCCAGGATGGAAGCAGTGATGTACTTGTGATTGTTGTCCAGGTTGGAGGCAGTGATGTACTTGTGATTGTTGCTGGGATGGAGGCAGTGGTGTACTTGTGATTGTTGCCAGGATGGAGGCAGTGATGTACTTGTGATTGTTGCTGGGATGGAGGCAGTGGTGTACTTGTGATTGATGCCGGGATGGATACAGTGATGTACTTGTGATTGTTGTCTAGGATGGAGGCAGTGATGGCGGCAGCCCTAGTGATGCTGTCAGTGATGCCCGAGCTGGAGTGGGCCCTGGGACAGCGCGCCCCGTGCTACGAGTGTGAAGTGTACAAAGACCTACATCCGCAGTCCAATCCATATGAGGAGGTAAGAGATACTTCATTTCGCTGGAAGATACTGTACCGCTATACAGTCACCCATAAACCTCGTAACACTCTTTAGAGGGGGCGAGGAGGGAGCTCTAATGCGTACATGTTGTTACTTGAGGGAGCTCTAATGTCTACATGGTGTTACATGGGAGAGATTTAATGTATACATACCCGCCTTGGTGGCGTAGTTGGCTAACGCGCTAGTCGTGTTGAGCCCGACTGCCGAGGACGGGGAGATCGAGGTTCGAATCTCGTTCGGGTGAACTGGGGGTGGTTTTTCCTAAATGGTTTTCCACTCTCCCTCCACGCAAATGCGGGTTCACTTCCTCTATTCAACCTTCCCAATTCCTGATCCATTAGCGTAGTTAGTACTTAAGCGTATAACCCGAACGGGTAGTAAGACGCGGTGCTAAATAAAAATAAATAAATAAATAATGTATACATGGTGTTACATGGGGGAGATTTAATGTCTACATGGTGTTACATGGGGGAGCTTAATGTTTACATAGTGTTACATGGGGGAGCTTTAATGTCTACACCGTGTTACACGGGGGAGCTCTAATGTATATATAGTTACATGGCGTTATAGTTAAAAAAATAATTTATACTCAGGATTTAAAGTGTATTTTGAGTAGTATTAAATCTGGTTCCTTTTTTTAGTGTCAAAAAAGCTTCACTATGAAATAATGACATTCACGCTTGTTGTGTAAAGTTACGCAACACAGTTTTGCGGGAAGGAGGGTAGTGCGTAGTGTATACGTATTAGTGTTACATGGAAGGGAGGGTTAAAAAAAAGTTAGAAAAAATATTTACATGATTAATGATTTACCTCTTTACAATTTATCACATGGTTCAACAAATAGGAGCGTGTGTTGTGTTGAATCTTGTAAATATTAGGACAAGAATTAAAAATAAAGAAAAATAAAGATGTGGTTATAAGATATTGTGAGGTTCTGTTTGGTGGGGAAAAGATGGTTGTCGTTCAAGAGTAATTGCTTGAAGGCTATATTTTGTGGGAACAAGATGGTGGTCGTTCAAAAGATGATTGCTTGAAGGTTATGTTTGGCTAGAACAAGATGATGGTCGTTCAAAATATGATTGCTAGAAGGTTATGTTTGGTTAGATAGAACAAGATGGTGGTCGTTCAAAGGATGATTTCTTGTAAGGTTATGTTTGGCTAGAACAAGATGATAGTCGTTCAAAAGATGATTGCTTGAAGGTTATGTTTGGCTAGAACAAGATGATAGTCGTTCAAAAGATGATTGCTTGGAGGTTATGTTTGGCTAGAACAAGATGATGGTCGTTCAAAAGATGATTTCTTGAAGGTTATGTTTGGCTAGAACAAGATGATGGTCGTTCAAAAGATGATTGCTTGAAGGTTATGTTTGGCTAGAACAAGATGATAGTCGTTCAAAAGATGATTGCTTGAAGGTTATGTTTGGCTAGAACAANTTATGGTTTGGAAGGGGGAACTATTAGAGTTTCTTAAGGGCCCTTGAAGCCCCAAAACAAAGGAGGTTCTGGGGACCTTCCCCCGGAAAATGTTTAAGAATTGGATGCCTCTAGGAAATAAATTGAGTATGATGCAAGGTCATATCTCAACTTATTCGAGAATATCAGACTTAAGTGAACTATGTATAGAGAGGGCAAATTTGTTCCAGCCCCACCTCCACTCTCTGTGACTTTAATAGTTTGGAAGAAAGATATAATAAAATGTGTGGATGTGCGTGATTTGAGAGGATCTAAATAAATAAACTAAGCTCAGGAGGTTCATCAAATAAACAAATTTGATTCGTGCAGAAAGTAGCATCTACTTAATCTGAATCTTTATAAGAAATATACTTTAAAAAATGTCTAATATTAGGTAGCTATTATGCCTCATAGGAAAGAGCTCCCAATACTCCATAATGATGTCAAATTTTCTGTCCCTACACTCCATAATTACGTCACATGTTCTATCACAGCACTCCACAATGAAGTCATATTATATTCTAGAAGAGTGTGGTAGGCTGTAGCACTCCATGATGACGCCAGGTGTTCTAGAAGAGGATGGTAGGCTGTAGCATTTCATGATGACGTCAGGTGTTCTAGAAGAGGATGATAGGCTATAGCACTCTATGATGACGTCAGGTGTTCTAGAAGAGGATGGTATACTGTAGCATTCTATGATGACGTCAGGTGTTCTAGAAGAGGATGATAGGCTGTAGCACTCCATGATGACGTCAGGGGTTCTAGAAGACGGTGGTAGGCTGTAGTACTCGATGATGATGTCAGGTGTTCTAGAAGAAGTTGTAGACTGTAGCACTCCATGATGACGTCAGGTGTTTTAGAAGAGGATGGTAGACTGTAGTACTCCATGATGATGTCAGGTGTTCTAGAAGAGGATGGTAGGCTGTAGCACTCCATGATGATGTCAGGTGTTCTAGAAGAGGATGGTAGGCTGTAGCACTCCATGATGATGTCAGGTGTTCTAGAAGATGGTGGTAGGCTGTAGTACTCCATGATGATGTCAGGGGTTCTAGAAGAGGTTGGTAGACTGTAGCACTTCATGATGACGTCAGGTGTTCTAGAAGAGGTTGGTAAACTGTAGTACTCCATGATGATGCCAGGTGTTCTAGAAGATGGTGGTAGGCTGTAGCACTCCATGATGACGTCAGGTGTTCTAGAAGAGGTTGGTAGACTGTAGCACTCCATGATGACGTCAGGTGTTCTAGAAGAGGATGGTAGGCTGTAGTACTCAATGATGATGTCAGGTGTTTTAGAAGAGGATGGTAGGCTGTAGCACTCCATGATGACGTCAGGTGTTCTAGAAGAGGTTGGTAGGCTGTAGTACTCAATGATGATGTCAGGTGTTTTAGAAGAGGATGGTAGGCTGTAGCACTCCATGATGACGTCAGGTGTTCTAGAAGAGGTTGGTAGGCTGTAGCACTCCATGATGACGTCAGGTGTTCTAGAAGAGGATGGTAGGCTGTAGCATTTCATGATGCCGTCAGGTGTTCTAGAAGAGGTTGGTAGGCTGTAGTACTCAATGATGATGTCAGGTGTTCTAGAAGAGGATGGTAGGCTGTAGCACTCCATGATGACGTCAGGTGTTCTATAAGAGGATAGCAGACTTTATATTTCCACAATGACGTCACATGTGTCCCAGATACGGTCCCACTGCTCCTACCCATGCGAGTGTGTGAGGGAGGAGACCAGGTGTCTCAAGGAGGTGTCCGTGGTTCGAGATGGGTGTGGGTGTTGCACGATGTGTGCTCGACAGAGAGGGGAGTCATGTGACGGGACAGCGCTGTGTGACGAGCGGCGTGGTTTGGTGTGCCAGTACCCTTCCAGGGGTGCCAGAACTGGCGTGTGTCAAGGTGAGTTCTACTTCTCAGTACTAGCGTGTGTAAGATGAGTTATACTTCTCAGCACTGGCGTGTGTAAGATGAGTTCTACTTCTCAGCACTGGCGTGTGTCAAGGTGAGTTCTACTTCTCAGCACTGGCGTGTGTCAAGGTGAGTTCTTCTTCCAGGGCTGAGCTCAATTTATCTTACCTTCCAACCTTGTTCAAATTGATCACCACACACAACCTCATTGTTTCAGAGACAGACAATCCCTCACTCTATCAAAGACAGACAATCCCTCACTCTATCAAAGACAGATAAGCCCTCCCTCTATCAAAGACAGAAGAGCCCTCTCTCTGTCAGAAGACAGACGAGCCCCCACTCTGTCAAGAGACAGAAAATCCCTTACTCATTTGACAGACAGATACGTCCTCACTCTATCTAAAGACAGACGAGCCCTCATTCTGTCAAGATACAGACAAACCCTCACTCTATCAAAAGGCAGACAAGCCCTCACTCTAGCATAAGACAAAGAGCCCTTACTCTGTCAGAAGATAGACGAGCCCCCACTCTGTCAAGAGACAGACAATCCCTTACTCATTTGACAGACAGATACGTCCTCACTCTATCTAAAGACAGACAAGCCCTCACTCTATCAAAGACAGAAGAGCCTTCACTCTGTCAAAAGACAGACAAGCCCCCCCTCTATCAAAGACAGAAGAGCCCTCACTCTGTCAGAAGATAGACGAGCCCCCACTCTGTCAAGAGACAGAAAATCCCTTACTCATTTGACAGACAGATACGTCCTCACTCTATCTAAAGACAGACGAGCCCTCATTCTGTCAAGATACAGACAAACCCTCACTCTATCAAAAGGCAGACAAGCCCTCACTCTAGCATAAGACAAAGAGCCCTTACTCTGTCAGAAGATAGACGAGCCCCCACTCTGTCAAGAGACAGACAATCCCTTACTCATTTGACAGACAGATACGTCCTCACTCTATCTAAAGACAGACAAGCCCTCACTCTATCAAAGACAGAAGAGCCTTCACTCTGTCAAAAGACAGACAAGCCCCCACTCTATCAAAGACAGAAGAGCCCTCACTCTGTCAGAAGATAGACGAGCCCCCACTCTGTCAAGAGACAGACAATCCCTTACTCATTTGACAGACAGATACGTCCTCACTCTATCTAAAGACAGACGAGCCCTCATTCTGTCAAGATACAGACAAGCCCTCACTCTATCAAGAGACAGACAAGCTCTCACTCATTTGGGAGACAGACACGCTCTAACTGTGTCAGAAGACAGACGAGCCCTCACTCTGTCAAGAGACAAACAGGCCCAGGAAGGAGGTTTTCCTCTTATTACTCCTTGTCTTCAGTTCCCGAGGCACGTAGCTTCTCTCCAAATGATGGAATGTTTGACGTCATTCACCCTCTCATAACCATCATTCCCTGAACCAAGAGGTCGAGGTCACGTACCCCCAACTCACTCGGGAATGGATTATCTTCATTCTGCACATATTTTCTCCTTTCCTTTGGAATCTCCCCGGCTTTTTTCTTTCTTTATTTATTTTCTCCTATCTCCGCTTCACACCTCCTTATTGACGTTATCTCCATTAAATTAAGATTATTATTTCTCATTCAATTAATCGAGAAAGGGTGGTATTGATCCACCTGATTTAGCTTCACTTTGTTATCACGTATTTCCCTGAAATTCACTAGAATATTATATTTCCTTACCAGTGGCAGATCCGGGATGAAAAAGGGGGTCGTGGGGGGGGGTGAAGTTGGGTCAAGCTCCCTTCCCCCCTCTACGATTCGAAAATAATCAAACTTGTAAAGAGCTGTCTTCTATAGGCCTATACTGCGTACAAAAATGACGTAAGAACAGTTTTCAGGTTTTGCATTACGACATATCCAGCTTGATATCCCGGTTAACAGTTTTTTGCAAACAATGGTAATCGCAGATTTAAACTCGTTATTTAAAACTTAAATGTTGGAGCAATTATGTAGATTACTAAGTTTTGTAATATTAGCACACGTATTTGTTATAAAATACGTAATTTGTAATTAATTCTAAAAAATTAGTCCTATAATATATTGTAAATATTTATCACTTTTATTGTGACCTTTTTTTTTTTACGTTTTTTCAAAAATTAAAATTACAAACTTGTGAATCAAATTTGTCGTTTTTTCCTTATATATGTATCGTTTTATGATTATATAAAAATTAAAATTAAAAACTTGTGAATCAAATTTGTCGTTTTTTCCTTATATATGTATCGTATTATGATTATAATTAGCTAACATTATATTTATAGGCTAGCAATCTTTTTTTCTTCATTAATTTAAGATTAGATTCATACTTTAAACATCCTGAAAACCAATCCACTCTCCTCCGACAACTTCACTCACTGGAATTAAATATTTATAACATTTTATTATTTGATGTCGACCTCGATGGTCTTGGAGTGAAGATCCTCGCCTCAGGACACGATGTTCCTGGGTTCAAACTCAACCGGTGTCGACGGATTTTTCTTGAGCGATATAAATCCGTATCATAACTCCCTATAAATGGGAGGTAAATCCGTCGGTCCCATGTCGATTGTAGCATGTAAAAGAAACCTGAAAGGTATGTGAAAATACCTTTCCAGAAAAATTGGTAGGCCCTTTCACTCTCGCTCATAGACATTCTTGTGTGTCGGTTCAGAAAGTGCGCGTTAAATACAGTGGTGGAGCGTGATCTTTCTTTTTAGAAGGGGCAGGTCAACGTTTACCGGTAATTATTATTTTTCCATCACGTGTTAACATGGACTCTTACAGGTGTGGTTGCCAACATTTTCAGAAATATCGGGGACTACTGCTGGCCTTTCAAATGAAAAATCAACAAAATCATAATCAATATTTTCCCCCTTTTTATACCCGGTTCTATCAGTTAACCCTTGACCCACTAGAGGTTATTTATGTTTGATAAATCTACGCCTAATACATTTTCTATTTCTCCTTATTATTCCTCCTCCACCTGTACTTATACAGTAAGACCTAAACGGAAGACATTTTTAAATTACTCCTTCATTCCAACTATCTCTAGAGTGAGAGTCCTCAATTCTATTCTTATAAAATACGGGATCTCCATCTTGTAGTGGTTTCAAAGGTACAGCTCCCCTGTTATAATGCTATTCCTGTTTTACATTACTAGTATTCCTATCCGCTTGTAATTGTTCATAGTCCACAGAAATGGTAAGTAACTGAGAGAGATAGTGAACGGTATCCGAGACTTTAACATTCTTGACATCATTAATTGTGCTGGAGAGGATCCTAAATTCTTTACAGGAGAGTTTCTGTGTCCTAACGGGGCATAGTACACATCCTGATTACTAAGTTTGCACTTTCTTAAAATATTTTTGGCTTTTTCAGCCAATCCATTAGATTGGCTAAATCTAGGATTTGAAAAAACTGCCCTAAAATTTCATCTTTTTGCAAACTCTAAATAACTATAGCTATTGAATGGATTATTATCACCGATCAAGATATCAGGAACACCCAGCCTAGCAAATATAGACTTGAGTCTTGACATGACTGTTTCTATATCTTTACTCTTCATAGTATGTAATTCTAACCAATTTGAGAATGAATCATAGCACTCTAAGTGAATACAACCCTCAAACTGAAATAAATCACAACCAACACTTTCCCAAGGACGGCTTGGTGCCGGATATGAATTCAATGGTTCCTTTACATTATTTACATTAGATACTGACAAGCATATGTTACATGTGCCAATGAAGTTTTCAATATCGGCACTCATATTTAACCAAAACAAGCATTGCCTAGCCCGTTGTTTTGTTTTTACAATTCCAAAGTGCAATAAACCAAGCATCCCCATCACCATGGTCCAAGGAACCACTAATCTATTCTCAAAAAACAACAATCCTTCAGCTTCTCCTAAATAATCCTTAATATTCCAATACCGGATAGGGCTAACAGGCACATCATTTCTATTGGGCCAGCCGGAATTTACATATTTCTTTAATTCTGACAAGTCCTTATCCCTAGAGGTTGCCTCAATAATTTGTTGCTGTCTTTCTTCAGAGATATTTAAATCGCTGCTAATATAGTGACAATGAAGAGTGGAAAGAGAATATGACAAATCAGAGCCCTCATCGGTCAGGTAGGCTCTTGAAAGTGAATCTGCTATTTACATTTCTTTCCCTGGAATATATAAAATAACTATATTGTACTTAAGTAATCTTGACATCAGTCTTTGAAGTCTAGGCGATACTTTAACCATACCTTTTGTTTTTAACAATATTCACTAATGGACGAGGATCTGTCTTTACATGCACCAAATTGCCATATGTAAAATTACAAAACTTTTCTAAGGCGACAACAATGGCAAGTAATTCCTTTTCAATCTGCGAGTAGCGCTCCTCTGTGTCTGTCAGAGCTCTTGATGCAAATTCTAGATGATGTTCATCCTGTGACAACACCAACCCAATACCACCTTGTGAACTGTCAGTTTGTATTTCCAATGACTTATTGGTATCATAGAAGTGTAAAACTGGTGCATTAGTAAGCAACTTTTTCAAATTACCAAACTCCTTATCATGTTCTAGCCCCCAGTTAAAGAGCACATCATTTCTAGTCAAATCCCTCAAACTTTTAGTACAAGCAGAAAAGTTAGCAATGAACTTTGTTAGAAACTTTGCCATCCCCCAAAAAACGCATTAAAGACTTCCTATTTGATGGTCTTGGTAAGTCTCTTATGGCTCTTACTTGATTCGAATCTGGGCGAATCCCTTCCGAATCAATTATAAAGCCCATAAATTTCACACCAGGCATTCTATAAAGAGAATATGACAAATCAGAGCCCTCATCGGTCAGGTAGGCTCTTGAAAGTGAATCTGCTATTTACATTTCTTTCCCTTGCTTCATATCCAATACAGTGAGCACAGTATTATTCCCTAGTTGACTTGTAATTTCCTCAATAGTAGGAATAATATATCGGGGCCGCTTAATTGCCCCATTCAAATTGTATTTCTTTGATTCCCATCACAATACGATCTCTGGTCATAGTCTCTAGTTGATCGCCAAATTAATACTTGATAGCTTGCGTTCTCAATTCTGTAACAAATTAATCTACAGATTGGTCTTTCTTCTTCGATATATTATGAAGTACATATCTTTCATATACCGTATTTTTCTTTGGACTACAGTAGCCGTCAAATGGCTTCAAAACATCTTCAAGCTTAGGTACACTTCCTTAATCGAAGTTATTGTAAGCATTCAAACCTCCATCTCCCACGGTCGACATTAGGATAACAATTTTTACTTCATCATCTACCTTTGTTAACCTGGCCGCTTGTAGATAAAACATTAATTTTTGCTTATATAGTTTCCACTGATCTGCAAAGTCGTTTGCCTCAAAGTTTATTGACGTTGGAAGGGCGAACACGTTCATATTAACTTCCGACACCATGTTGTGTTAGTAAATAAATTATTAAAGATACATAAGTGATGTTATCGGTAAACTTAGTAAACTTCCATATAAGCCTCCATCCACAATACACACATATCATATGATATTGAATAGATCATCATACATAAACCATTGATGTCCAGTGTTGCCACACAGTAGACACCAAATATCTTACATCATGAGTGCCACAGTATTTTAAGTATTATATTATTCTGCCTAATATATGCCTATTTTTTGACACCTGTTCATTGTGTTCTTGGACTGAAATTTTGATGCAATATTAACTGTTCCAAAGGGTTTTAATTGATAAGCATTTTCCAAATGAATTGGACATTCCTTCTGTATTTTAATTATTTCACTTAAATTTTTAAGATCCTCACAGCCCACCATTGTCCACAACCCCTCAGAACAAAATAATAAACAATAAAAACAAAATAAACTTTGTTTTTCTCCACTCACAGTTAACCACAGTTGTTTACCAAACCAAGCTCTAGAAAAAGTTATTTTTTCTTGCCATCCACCTGCACAAATGTAAAGTCGCTAGGCTGATGTTCTGCTACCGTTTAATTTCAAGCTTTTCTTACAGTTTTAATGAAGAAATCCGAATTTTTTTAAATAAAGAACCTACTTTATTCATTTTAATTAATCACTTTCACTCGTCATTGTACTTCTTGGGTCTTAACACCTACTAAAACACAGACACATAAACTGACAAAATATAAATCACCTTTATCACATAGCGGTCCCGCTCAGACTGGCCCATTCACTACTGTGCATTTCGCAATGGAATGGTAGGGGAGGGGGCATCGACCTTAAGACATCTCCCACTGGGTTTGACCTCTCTGAGAGGGCCTGTTTGTTACAGCTGGCCCGTGTCCGCTTCTATATTCAGTCACTCGAGCGCTGGTACAGTCCTCGCGTGACGATTGGAGCGAGGAATGAATAATCTTGACTGGAATACTGTATAACGTATCCAATAATTCCCTCCGTGTAGAGAATGGTGCTCCACTTCATATTCATCTTTTTTCCAAAATATTTTATAGGGTAAAAAGAATTTTTTTTTTATGTTCAAAGAATGTTGGAAAAATTTTGCGCCCCGTGTCCCTGGTTTAATATATCAAATAAATGGAAAAAAGATATATTATTCGATTTTCATAGATCCGCATAATTGTTTTTGAAGTTTATAATTCGATCCCAAGCAAGGAAAGACCATATAGTTTTTCGTAATGAAGTTTCGAGCCCAACCTCCTAGAAAATTATGTAACATTCCCACAAAAATTCCCCTTATAATTTATTATTACCATTATTTTTGTTGCTAGATGCATTGTTTACGTCAGGCCTGATATTTCTATTGTCAAGACTGGTTCACGATTATGTTCCAGTGATCAAAGGACTACCATGCACGGTGTACAACAGAACATACGACAATGGTGAGACGTTCCTCTTGGACTGCAGGACGCAGTGCGCGTGTCAAGTGAGCAGCATTTAACTATCTAGTCCTAGCGCTGATAAGTCACACAAGCATCATCAGGGGGATGTCACCTCCTGCCATCTAGTGAAAAACATGGGGATGCCACCTCCTGTATCTAGAAAGAAACATGGGGAATAACCTCCTGCCATCTAGAGAGAAGCATGGGGATGTCACCTCCTGTCATCTAGTCAGAAACAGGGGGAATAACCTCCTGTCATCTAGAAAGAAACACGGAGATGTCACCTCCTGTCATCTAGTCAGAAACAGGGGGAATAACCTCCTGTCATCTAGAGAGAAGCATGGAGATGTCACCTCCTGTCATCTAGTCAGAAACAGGGGGAATAACCTCCTACCATCTAGAAAGAAGCAGGGGGATGCTACTTCCTGCTATATAGAGAGAAGCATGGGGATGTCACCTCCTGTCATCTAGTGAGAAACAGCGGGAATAACCTCCTGCCATCTAGAGAGAAGCAGGGGGGTGTCACCTCCTGTCATCTAGTGAGAAACAGGGGGAATAACCTCCTGCCATCTAGAGAGAAGCAGGGGAATGTCACCTCCTGTCATCTGTTTCTTCATCATCTGTTTCTTTCCGGGAGGGGGAGCACTCAGTCTTACTGTTGGGATAGATTAGGCCCTATAGCTAATTAGGCTCAATGATTATTTGTCAGGAGTCTAGAGAAAGTGACATCACGGAACATGCCTGAACTCTTGCCACCGTGTTGTGTTCCAGAACGGGACGTACGCTTGCTCATCCTTGTGTCCTCTGGAGTATATATCTCCTCAAGGATCCTGCAACCACCCTCGCCTAGTGGAGGTGCCGGGACAGTGCTGCAGGGAGTGGATGTGCGACAGTGCGTCCGGTTAGTACCTGCCCTACCAGCATGCCATGTAGTTAGGACAGTGTGTGTCATGTTGGTACCTGTCCTTCCCCTAGCCCTATATATTATCGTATAGCCTCGTGTATTATCTTATTACTTTGTGTATTTTCGTATAACCTCGTTTATTATCGTATAGCCTCGTGTAGTTTCGTGTAGCTTCGTGTATTGTCGTGTAGCCTCATGCATTGTTGTCTAGCCTCGTGTATTATCGTGTAGCTTCATGCATTGTTGTCTAGCCTCGTGTATTATCGTATTAATTTGTGTATTTTCGTATAATGCTATTTATTATCGTATAGCCCCGTTTATTATCGTATAACTTTGTGTATTTTTATATAACTTCGTTTATTGTCGTAAAACCTCGTGTATTATCGTAAAACCTCGTATACTGTCGTATAGCTTTGTATATTTTCATATAACATAGTTTATTGTCGTATAACCTGGTGAATTATCGTATAACTTCTTATACTATCGTAATAACCTCGTGTGTTGTGGTGTAGCCTCATGTATTATCGTGTAACCTCGTGTAGTGTCGTATAGCCACGTGTCTTGTCGAATAACCTCGTGTATTATCATGCGACTTCGTGTGTTGTGTAACCTCGTGTATTATCGTATAAACTCGTATGTTGTCGTGTAACCTCGTGTACTGTCGTTGCAGCACAACATCCACCTGACTGCCAGCAACAGTTCTCTCCATGGTCGCCTTGTTCGAGCCGGTGTGGTCTTGGCTTGTCCCACAGAATGTCAAATATAAACCCTCAGTGCCTACCGACCAATGAGAGCCGCCTGTGTCAGGTGCGGCCGTGTGAGGGCTCAGGACTTGTGTCCCTGCAACGTGTCAGGCACCATCATGTCAGGGTGAGGGCCCTTTTACTACATCACTTTCAGGGATGCATGTACAGTACATGTTAAACTTACCTTTACTTCCATTACTCAACAACCTTAACCGAAGGATCTTAGAAATAAATCAAAGTCAAATTGTTTGAAATATTTAAACCAAATTGTTTGAAATATTTAAACCAAATTATTTTTTATGGAATCACATTGAGGATCAAAATTAAAATAATAAGACCTATTATTATTAAATTAGAGTAAAATTAATGCAGGAGATAACAGTTTCTCAGTTTGAGTAAAATAGACAACACGCGATTCTCATTCATTAAAATCGATAGCAATAAGTGGCCATAAAACATCGTTCAGATGAACTGTAAAATAGTATTTTAATATTGTCATCCAAACAATCTAGCATGAACAGCATAAAACAAATCACCCTCAAGTTGATTGCCTGTACCTTAGATTTATAGAACATTTCTCTGTTGTTAATGCTCTAATCTACGGTACAATATACTTTATAATAGGGGCAGTGTCCATACTGTAGACCTGAAGTGCCGTACATGCTGTATAGTTGAAGCTCTGTGCAGACTGTATAATTGAGGCCCTATGCGTACTATGGACCTGCAGCACGTGACATACCGTATATTTGAGGTCGCTTTGTACGTAGTATAAACCTGAACCAAGGCACACACAGCAGAGCCCAGCCATAACTGGACTTTTATCACGCTTGTCCCCTAGCACTAACTGGACTTGTGTCACTCATGTCCCCAGCACTAACTGGACTTGTGTCACTCATGTCCCCAGCACTAACTGGACTTGTGTCACGCTTGTTCCCCAACACTAACTGGACTTGTGTCACGCTTGTCCCCAGCACTAACTGGAATTGTGTCACGCTTGTCCCCCAGCACTAACTGGACTTGTGTCACGCTTGTCCCCCAGCACTAACTGGACTTGTGTCACGCTTGTCCCCAGCACTAACTGGACTTGTGTCACGCTTGTTCCCCAGCACTAACTGGACTTGTGTCACGCTTGTCCCCAGCACTAACTGGACTTGTGTCACTCATGTCCCCAGCACTAACTGGACTTGTGTCACGCTTGTCCCCAACACTAACTGGACTTGTGTCACGCTTGTCCCCCAGCACTAGCTGGACTTGTGTCACTCATGTCCCCAGAAATAACTGGAATTGTGTCACGCTTGTCCCCTATCACTAACTGGACTTATGCCAGTCTTGTCCCCCTAGCACTAACTGGACTTGTGTCACTCTTGTCCCACAGAAAGGACACGAGTGTAAAGCCACACAGAGGGTTAGCTCTGCGGTCCACCTCCAGTTCGGACCATGCCGCAGTCGGCGACGCTACCATCCCAAGATGTGCGGGGGATGCCAGTGCTGCCGCCCCCAGCTCAGCACGACTATCAGGGTGGAATTCTACTGTCGGGTGGGGGACACGTCTCGGGACACGATTCTTGGCCTCGCTGAGCCGGGTTCTGACCTCTGGGATGACTCTGATGACTTTCCAAAAGATCAGAGCCTCCTTCACTCACCTTCTTGGCGTCTTCGTGACAACAGGCGCCGCCTCATCTCCGGGAGTGTCTCTGGGGAGGAGCACTCGGTGTCATTCAACGTCGAGTGGATTCTAAAGTGCCGCTGCTCTGAGTCATGTGACGAGGATACGACAGGAGGGACAACTCCTCGGAACCTTGAGGGGGAGGTGATCTTACATCGGGTCCATAGGACAGCGGCACCCTGAACTTGAGGACTGGGAACAGGGACTTGGGGAACAAGGGGACTTTACAGGGAAACAATGGGACTTGACAGAGAAACATGGAAAACAAGGGGACTTTACAGAGAAACATTGAAAACAAGGGGACTTTAAAGTACTTATAAATACCCTATTTTCGACCCTTTTTTTCCTTTTCGCGTTTTTCGCAAAAGCGAATTTACCCTATCTCTACTTATGACAGATATTCAAGAACTGTTGATATTAACATGTGAAAAAAAATTAAACTTCATGTTTCTACTGGAGCAATATTTGATTTATTTTGGCCAAAAAAAAAGTTTTTGCCATAAAAACTGCAAAACACTGGTCTTTTCTCGCGTTCCCTTCTACCCCACCTAAAGGCTAACTAGTCGGGCATAACGTCCTCTGGTGGAACTGTCCGGCAGTATGAGAACAAACAGGCGAGGAGGAAAATACAAAAGGCAATGCAACGTGTTGTGACCTCGCTCGTCTATTATATTCCATTATTCGATTGACAAAGATCCATTCTACGCTTCTATAACAGTTACCTTTCTTTTTGCTTTGATACTTTGCTCTAGTGATATTTACAGGATGGGACATGTCAACTTTTAAGCAATGAAAACAAGTCTCTATATGAATAGAATCATATAATTGTAAAAGTTGTGTCTATCCCAATAAACACCAAACTCTTGCACTGTTAAAGGTCTTATCGATATTTAACCTAAGCGCAACATAATATTATGGTCTGTAATATCTCGGCAGCCACGCCACCCGCCCCAGCAACCAGATCGGAAGCCATGTTTTCTCGCCTCAATTCATTGAATTCGTCCGTCAGCAAACTTGGCGGTACATATCTCATGGGATATTTACAGTCCAATTTCATAGGAAGGGCCTTATTAACAGCTGAAAAAAGACCCGCTTCGGTGGCCGCGTGGCCTAACGCGCTACTCTCGTGCTAGACTAGACTGCCGATGATGGGGAGATCGGGGTTCGAATCTTGGTCGGGTGTACTGAGGGTGGTTTTACACTCTCCCTCCACGCAAATGTGGGTACACTTCCTCTAAAGATAACCTTCTTAATCCTTAGAACCATTACCGTAATTAGTACTTAAGCGTGTAACCCGAACGGGTAGTAAGAAGCGGTGCAAAAAAAAAAGTAAAAATCTTAAATATCTACTTTCATGTATTCATACGTTCAGTCATGTAATCTGCAGCTGTCACTTTTAATAGGAACTATCATTAACTATAAAATAACAATAATAATGTCATCATTGTTGACCCTGAATATGTTTGTATTTTCTAAAAGGCCCTTTCTATGGAAATTGGACTGTGGTCGAGTGAAGGCAACAAAGGCAACGAACGCTCTCATATTCTATAAAAGCTCTAAGTTTGTCAACACTGGCGTTCTGCGAGCGTGACTTTCCCGGCCACTGTTGCAACATTGTGCTCTCACCCGTTTTCCAACCACTTCTCTCCTCTCCCCGAACACCGGGATTCTCTCTCACTCAGTTGGTACCGGTGGGCACGCGGTTAAAGAGTGTGTCACTATAGTTTCCCGACTTGGGTGTTCTAAATTATTCCCCGCTCTCCTTATACGCAAAATCTGGTACATTTCATTTCTAAAATTATTATTTTCCTACTTTTTTTTTGTTGGAATTTGTAATGGGGCAGGCGGGGGAAGGGGGTGGTCGAGGATAGAGGCAAGTCCTTAATTTATAGACGTGAGATTGACAGATATAAAATAGCGCGGAAATTATCTTTTGAGTTTTACATCACGGCAGTAAATTGTGATCTTTATATCGGGGCTTTTATTCGCAGATATTATCAGCTATCCCCGTGTGAAGCCTGTGAAATATTTGTTTGAGGTATTTAACGCGCATTTTCTGATCCGATTGATTATATCAGTACACGAGAATGCATATAAGCGAGAGCGAATGGATCTACTAATTTGGTCGTCGACTGGGTTTGAACCCACAAACATCGGGTCCTGAGGCGAGCGATTTACCCCAAGACCACCCAAGTCGACCCCATGTACTAGCGCTTGCGCTAGTAGAAATGGAATACGTGCCGTGCCCATAGCTTTAAAATGTTTACATTTGAACACAACAGCCAACCCGCAAGTCCTGTACTCGCCGCCATTGTACTCCCAACGGGTAGTAAGACGCGGTGCTAAAAAAAGAAAGATAATAAAGTAGCCTCGTGTGTCAGGCCTACTAGCCGCAAGTAGTTCTTGCTAGTAAACTATAGGCTTATTTTGGTTGGAACTTGGAATAACGTTATCTCGTAGATACTAACGGTAATATTCCCTCGACGCGTCTTGCGTCTGCGACCGCAACGGTGGGGTGGGGAGTCGCAGACGCGAGATACAGTGTTTCCCTAGATGCGTCTCTTGGTCGCCAGTCGTGGGTAATTGATTTTCCCGAATAGCGCGGTTTCTTCGAACCACTTTTTTTTTTAAGTATTTGTTGTAAACAACTTCTATTTATTTCCTGTGTCGGCAAGCCATTATGACAAAACTAAATACAACTCTACTAAAACACGCGCTTGCTCGGTGGTGCTCTAGGAGCAGTGTGGTCGCAGACGCAATGTAGAGACGCTAGACGCGCACTCTGGTCGCCAGTCGCAGTCGCCTCTAAGGAACTGGCCACATAACAAACTATAGGAACCAGTCCGGTCGCTGGTCGCAGTCGCCTCTAAGGAACTGGTCACATAACAAACTATAGGAACCAGTCTGGTCGCCAGTCGCAGTCGCCTCTAAGGAACCGGCCACATAACAAACTATAGGAACCAGTCCGGTCGCCGGTCGCAGTCGCCTCTAAGGAACTGGCCACATAACAAACTATAGGAACCAGTCCGGTAGCTGGTCGCAGTCGCCTCGAAGGAACCGGCCACATAACAAACTATAGGAACCAGTCCAGTAGCCAGTCACAGTCGCCTCGAAGGAACCGGCCACATAACAAACTATAGGAACCAGTCCAGTGGCCAGTCGCAGTCGCCTCTAAGGAACCGGTCACATAACAAACTATAGGAACCAGTCCGGTCGCAGACGCGAGACGTGCCGAGGGAAGCGTACCTTAAGCTGCCCCCTCTCAACGTAGCCCTCTCCAGCTATAACGATACTTTTTTTTGCCATGCCGGGAATCGAATCCGGTATCCTTGGCTAAGTAGGTAGACACGCTACCGACTGAGCTAAGTCGTCAGACTATAACTTTTAAAATAACGTTTTTATAACCAGAGGATCATGAACAGAATATATCTACTGTACACATGAGAATTGTCTTCCACCTTTGTGGTCTATAGTTCAAGATCCAGAGGTCCAGGGTTCGATTCCTGGAGCGTTCAGGTTTTTCTGTGAAGCGACTGAGTCTGGAATGAGGTCAACACAGCCTCGTAAGGATAAATGAAGAGCTACTTAAATGGAAAGGTAGTGGATTCGGTCTAGAAAACTGAGATTAACGGCCCGGAGGATGGGGTAAGGATGTGGGGGGTTTGTGTGCTGACCACATGACATCTTCTATCCACGGAAGTTGGTACTATTTTCACTAACATCCGACGGCCGCTCGGACGGCATGGCTAGTTTGCGGAACGACACCATGGAATTTGTTTTATGAGAATTGTTGTTTGTGATGTTAAAAAATTAAATTACATGTCATCCAAATCCGGGCCCTGAATTACTAACTGTCATGTTAGAGAGTGTTCTATTATTAGTTTGATAATTCATGTAGGGAACAAGCGGACATTTATCTTTCAAACTTATTTTTTCTTTCTATTTTTACTTTCAAACACCACGCTATTAAATGCGATTGTTGTAGATTATAAGATTCGTTTCAGATTAACCTCGTTTCTTTGATCAGGTTGGATGATGGTTCGGATTCTGTTTGTAACCAGTTCCAAGTACTCCACCTGAGGACCAATCTTTGATTCTGTGGCGTCACATGACACTGGTCATGGGGACCCGAGAGGCCTAAATACAAGGGAGGGAGACGTGACAGAACGGACTAACTGCGCGCTGGACTTGGCGCAGTAAACCTTTGAGTACAACCAACTTAACCTCATAAAGTTGACAAACAGTTTTAAAAAAAAGTTTCTAAAGAGCTGTATTACAATGTCACATTTCTTTTATAAAAGAAAAAAAGATTTATTTTATAAAATATATGATAAAAGAGTTGAGCCAATCTTTGTCGTTACGTTACAACGAATTTTCTTCAAAGTTAGTACAATGTGATTACATGAATGGACGCCAATAATTTCAACAAAATTTACGAATGGGCTATAAAACTTTTAAAAAATCTGATCAACAAAGCTGCTTTATTGGTTAAAAGAAACTGTAGCTTAGGTGTGGAGCTTGTACTCATAAAGTACAATTACATTTTAGTTGCTTTGCGTGTATTGGTTAAACTTTCGGATTTCGACATTTTATTTGATATAACCCTACAGCATGCTCTTATAATGTAAATATTTAATAAAAAATTGGTAAAATATACTTTTTTTTATAAAATATCTTTGATATTTTGTCAAAGTGACATCATATTTGTCGTATCAAAGAACTTTTACAAACGAACTGTGACAGTGTGTAGTACCTCTTAGAGTTAGTTGAGATTCAGCTCCATATATTGAACATGTTAGTGGTTCAGATATGGCTTGGACATGAACGTGGGAAACCGTTGCCTACAAATGTATTTTGTGAAAATATCTCCATGTTCACAATCGTTCCGCTTGCAAACATCACCTACCACCTGAAAACATCTGTGCCCTTCAGTTGGTCCGCTTTGACACGTAACCGTTTGAATACATAAAAGGGACATAATGTTAAACTGTTTTGTCCATTGTCTAAAAAAAAAAATATTTTTGTCTATAACATGATATAGATAATAAATAGCTTAATAAAATAGTATGTTCTCCGTGATGTATTATTCTACTTTGACTTTATCCAAAACCTCATTTATCTAAACGGTTTATTTCGAGTTTTGTTGATAGTCAACAAATATATATATAATACTAAACAGGCGATAACTAAAAGATGCACTTTTCCTGGAAGAATAATGGAAAAATACAATAAATTGGTTGTAAATAAATTAAAATAGAATTTAGTATTACAACCTTACAAACGTCTCCCCCATCCCAAACCCATATTACATCTGATATTGTTTCAGGATTTCAAGTACGTACTTGATGTGTAGTGAGGTAATGATTACCTAGCAGTCCTCTGGTTCAGTATCTCAAGTACGTACTTGATGGATAGCGAGGCAGTGATCACCTAGCAGTCCTCTGGTTCAGTATATCAAGTACGTACTTTATGGATAGTCGAGGCAGTGATCACCTAGCAGTCCTCTGGTTTAGTATCTCAAGTACGTACTTTATGGATAGCGAGGCAGTGATCACCTATCAGTCCTCTGGTTCAGTATCTCAAGCACGTACTTGATGTATAGTGGGGCAGGGATCAGCCAGCAGTCCATGTAAGCTAGGACAGTTTGTGGAAAATTCGCCCCCTCAAGGGGTCGAGATTCAAGTCGTGTATTGTCTAACTGTAAATGTTTCGAGAGGTATCACAGGACAAGATCTCGTTTGATTCTCGAGTCCATCTCACTGGAACTGTCTAAAACAAGGGTCGGCAACCGGTCGATCTCACGGCAGTTTCCAGTCGATCAAGTGCATCGTCATTAAAAGTCAATCTTTGAGCTTTAAACTCGCAAATATATCGAGTACTTTTAAATAATACTCGAGTGTGAGCAAAATAACTTTAATCGGTCATTTTTAGTAATATTAGAAGAATATTAAATAGTTTTAATATGGAAATACACTTTTTATTTATTATACATTTATCATAAGTATTTAAGGAATGACCCGCTTCAGTGGCCGAATGGTCTAAGGCGTCTCTATCGTGTTAGACTGGCCTGCTAAAGACGGGGAGATCGGAGTTCGAATTCCAGGTTGGGTCTACTAAGGGTGGTTTTTCCCCAAATTGTTTCTCACTCTCCTTCCACGCAAATGCAGTTAGATTACCTTTACAATGCTTACTTCCTCATCCGTGACATATATCCGTATAGCCTGAACAGGATATAAGATACACTGATAAATAAATAAGTAGAGCGTTGGGGTGTCCCTTATAATAATCTCAAGGGTGGAAAACGGTTGTTTTTAAATAGTATTTCATGAACTTATAAAGGACAGGGTAGATTTTTTCCTAAATTATTTCGGAATATCCGTATAATATTTTTTAATGAGCATGGTAGTTATAATATTGTAAACTGTTCTCTCCAGAAAAGAGACATGAATATGAAAAGACAACCAGACTTCAGTTGTCTTTGTTTGATTTCTATAATCATTACAGCTTGTGCCCCGCAATTCTGGCCATAATATATTTTCTCTGCTAAATTGTTCTGCGTTGAAGATGGCTACGTTTTTCTCCACGAGCTGCAGCTTGAAACACAGTATTCCGGTACTTAGCTTCAGCTCACGTGCGCTTGCGGGAAGGGGATCTTACCTAACTTAAAGGTTCTCCTCGTGTTTTTAAATGGAATCAGTTAACTTAACTTTCACTTAGTGTAAAAGTTGTTCAAGGGAGAACTTTCACCTTAAGTCAAGAGTACCACGTGTTCGAGCTTAGCCAATGTATGTTGCGGCAACGTCAACACGGCTATTTAGTACTCAATTTGTTTGTTTATGGTGTGCAAACGACTTATTTGGTATCGTTTGACCTCACCTCACAAACTCTAAAATGTTGAAGCCTCTTGTTACTCGTCATCAACACAGTAAACTAAGCAGATGATCTGGAATTGTTGGCCAAAAATAAAGAAGAGTTGCAGGAAATAATGGACCAGCTGGTGGAGATAGGAAGAAGATATGGCATGGAGATCAACATTGAGAATTCAAAAGCTATGGGGATTTCAAAAAAATGAAGAGGTGTTGAAAATCAAATGTGAAAACCAGGAGTTGTAAAACATAGATCAGTACAAGTACCTGGGAAGTCTGCTGACAAAGGATGCAGATTGCGCCAAGAAAATTAGGTCAAGGAATCTTTCAACAAGAAGATGTATCCGCTGACCGGCAAGTTGAGTTTGGAACTGAGGAAGAAACTGATGAAATGCTACCTTTGGAGCATCGCATTGTATTAAGCAGAAACTTGGATTCTTAGGAAGATGGAAAAGAAATACTTGGATAGCTTTGAGATGTGGTACTGGAGAAGACTTGAGAAGATCAGATGGGCAGACAGGGTGACAAATGAAGAAGTCATAAGAATAGTCCGTTATAAGAGAACAATTTTGGATGTGATTCTTCGATACAAAGTAAACTGAATCGGAGGAACTGTCTTCAGTACGTCAGAGAAGAAAAAGTTGAGGGAAAGAGGAGTTTAGAAAAAAGGAGGATTCAAATTTTGGATTACCTGAAGGAAAAAAATTTCTGGGAGCTGAAGGAGGAGGCAGAGGACAGGGCCTATTGACGGTCTAAGCTCACTGACAAAAGGCCTTAAGACAGAACACCTAATAATAAAGTAGTATCCTGTAACCAAGTACTCTTAGCCTAATCAGCCTTAGTGTTACGCCCTCTCTTTTACCTCGTAGTTTAAGGCCACCGTAAACAACATAACGAGTATAGAGGGGCATAAGCTATGTGAAACATAAAATAAATAAATAAGGAAATAAGCAGAGATTTTAAAGTAAATAGTCATTTAATAAGCAAGTATTTTCAACAACATCAACATTGTGGCCTCGACAATCCTAGCAGCGAAAGTATTTGCGAACATAAATTATAGGAAAACATTCTTTGGTAATACACCCTAAACATTATTATTATTTATCAATAATGGTTTAGTGAAAGAAAACCTAAGTTTTACTATGGAAAATTTTCTTTTTATAACAATAAGAACTGGATTAATACCAATGATAAATGATAACTGCATTTCAAGCTATTCACTCAAGATATATGCAAACGTAAATCTGACTATTCATGAAATCAAGTAAATACATAATATGATTCTACACAGTATAAAGTTCATTACGTAAAGTCTCTCAACAATAATATTTAAATGGTCCAATAAACAACGTCAACTCCATTAGTTGACACGTCCAATATTTTAGTTTCAAAAATATATAATAACATAAGACATGTTCTCATTACCGAGTCAATTGTTGCTATTTCTCCTCGATAGAGATGAGTCCACATTTTCACGCGATGCTGGTGAAAATCCACGTGGACGACGACAGGAGCAGTGGTTGTTGGCAGCGATAGAGATAGAGCACAAGCGTTCAGTTAGGCGAGACATTATATGTCTTCTTATTCACGACGCAGTATAGTGTTGCACTTCTATATAGATATAGTCTATCCATTGCCTTCGGTAGTCGCACTTCGGACCGTATGACCACCAGTGCCGGTCATCAGTCAACATAACAGTTTAAACGCACATTCAGATCTAATTACGTGAATACGGAATAATTCTCGTACTGAATCAATCCCGTCGACTCTGGACTCTTCACGTACATAATTATATAGCGAACCGAACATTTAAAGAACATTTAAATGCTAATTCTTCTTTACTTTTACTCGTACAGCACAATGACCACACGGGTCACATGTAGAACTCCGACTAATCTTTTACAATAATGGACATAGGTTATATACAGTGCTAGTTGCGTATCACAAAAGGGGGGGTGGTAACCTTCCAGTTGGCCGGTGACGTTGTTGGGCAGGTGGAAGTCTCGCCATCTCTTGGGAATTCAGCATGCAGGTCTATGATTGGATGAACCGCTCGGTCCAACGGATTTGGTGTCTTGATTTTCAAATCCTCCCCGGACGATTGGCTTGCTACGTATAGTGGTCTGTAGTTAGCCCCGGCGAGGTCAGGTGACGTCATCTTGTCTTGATAGAATTATTATCATGAATTTGCGCCCGCTAGTATCCAACTAGACGGTCAGATGTAAGCATCAATTGCGGGTACTCTCGGTACCTTTGCCCCACTCGCCGAATTAGGACGTTTATTTAACTTGCGAGCAATCTTCGTGTCTCGGACAGCAGATCCAGGTGGTAAGTAATAGAATGGAATTATTATTTGAAATTGAATTGTGGTTGTTGAAGGAGTATAGGGCAGTAAGAGACGTATTAATTAAAGAACTGTATTAGGACTGGATTTACAATAGTGAAGATTACTATTTTTTTGTGGCTATTCTTCGTAGTTTCTTGGAGCGGGTAGTAAGATTGATCAGTTGAAAATAGCTGAGGCGGGTAAATGTAACATAACAATGTTACATTAGATGATTGGATTACATTTCTTTGATTAATAATTTATTTTCAAACAGTCAGAATTCATTGTATGTGTTTTGCTCGAGCCGTTATGTTATGTTACATAAATCCTGATCACACACTGTGTTTCTTTACGTTAATTGAACGTTACGTAACGTGAACGTTAAGTTAATCATGATCCCAGCAGTACATGTTATATTAAAAACCTATATTTCTACGGTCAACTTCGGTAGCACTTTACTGTTTTATTATTGTTATTTTATAGATATTGTCATTGATAATATCTACCAAAACTGACAGCTAAATATCACATTACTCGACGTATGAGTAAGTGAAAGTAGATCTAGTAGTTCTCCTATTTGTCAGATATGTTAATCCGTGGTAAAATTGAGGTATTCTCAGCGAGGACGTGAAAGCTAATTTTTCTTATTTAAACGGGGTCTACTAGAAAATATTACTATACCTTTAGCCAGTAAAGGTTTTATACGTATATACGGAACTCCCTAAGGGGGGTTCGGACCCCCCTTCCCATAAACCCCGCATTCTACGTCCTTGATTCTCAGGAATACGCCTCCAAGTTGAATCAGTTTGCCAGAGTGAGCTAAGCTATCAGATTCAGGAAACCAGCACCTGTACTGAGATGTAATTAGCTCACCTGTGTTTGTAACTTGACAGTATGACGTCGCCAGTAGATCCTTACAACCACATCTTAAAACGTTAACTAATGACGTTGCCTACCTGTGACGTCACGGCAAGTTAAGATGGCACTTCCCAGATTAATGTATTTACGTTTCAATCTTCCAGTTTTAAAGATATGACATTGAAATAGTCTTATAGTGTCACAAAGTTATTTTTTTTTTATCTTGAAGTGGGCTTTGTGCATACGTATTTTTTTAAACCGTTTACTACTCATGCAATTTTGTTTATTCATGAACATTTCTAGTAGGAATATTCTTGCCAGGATGTGGATTAAAACATTCCATGAAAGCAAATGTCTATCTCAAATAGGAAACAAGAAAAATGTAATTTTTAAATATAAGTCAATTCTGTTCAGGAGCAAATATTAGCGTGTGTGTATACTCATCAGTGCAAGAGGGAAAGTGTTATCAGCACCTAGACAAGAGACCTCGCAGGGTAAACTATTACTACTTGTCTTCCCTCTCTTTCTACTTCGTACATTGGCGTCTAAGTGTGATAGCGCTAATGTGCTCAAATGCGTCAAGTTTAGATGCAACCCGCTTCGCAAGATAGCTTGTAATTCACCAAGTAGGAAATATAGTTACTATTTGCAAAAGTATTCTAGTAATAATTGGTGAAAAAGCGGACTTTAATGCAGTCAGTTTGAATTTTTTCATGTGGAGAGAGTATTGTAATCGTGATTATTTTCTACCTCTAAGTTATGGATTTTAGCGTTTTATGTACAGTACCCCCGAAATAAGGGGGGAAGGGGGGTTTCAATTCAATTCTGACCGCCTCTCTCTGTGTGCACCTTGGCTAAAGTTGAAACGGTTTTCTGTATTTCTTTCAAAATTAACGTTTAGACATTAGATGGTGAGACCTCCAGGCTCTAAGCTACTTCGGGATTTTATTGCTACCTCTTAGGTTGGAAGTATTTTTCTAGTTACTGGCTTGTGAAAATTTGAAAATGATTGAAAAGGCCTATAACAATATGGCTCAAAATTATTGTTTGGGTTTTATATGTTAATATAACAGTGAATACCTGTTTTCGATTTGATAACAATTTATTTAAGGATGTTTTCACATGACTGTTTTTGAAAATTTGTTATAAACTAGCCTATAGTACACAGTATGCACGATGCTGCCGTGACATTTTTTTTATCAATATAAATTAAAATTACTTAAGGATTGACCTCACCATTTTTTAAGAGAATAAAGATAATAATATACAAGATTGAACATTGTTTATTATGTATGTTGCAAGGATAATATACAAAATGGAATATTGTTCATGTTGTATGTAGCAATTAGTGAATATTAACTTGTAGATGTGAATCTATTTGAGAGCTAATCAACCAAACATTCTACTGTAGGTCTACTTCACTACAGTCACTGCTAGACCTCAATATGTTCCTCTTCAATGCTCCAATGTTATATTCCAACTCTTCTAGTGGACACGGTTCCCGATGGAGACTTGCTTTGTCTAGAAGTAGCAACAGTTGATAGAGACGTCTGAAGAGTTGATACATCGCCGTGATCTGGTGCAGACATTTCCCCGAGACACCAGGGTGCGGATATCCTGTGGCGTCAGACTGAACTTATTGGAGACGAACAGGAACAGACTCGAGGCAAACTTGTCAGGAACATGCTCGTCCACTTCCTGTTCACACAGAGAGACAGTGTGCAGGATATGATACAGATATAACACAGGTAGAACAGAGATATAACACAGGCAGAACAAGGATATAGCACAGGCAGAACACAGATGTAGCATAACACAGGCAGAACATAGATATAACACAGGGATAACAAGGATATAGCACAGGCAGAACACTGATGTAGCATAACACAGGCAGAACAAGGATATAGCACATGAAGAACAAGGATATAACACAGGCAGAACAAGGATATAACACAGGTAGATCAGAGATATAACACAGGCAGAACAGAGATATAACACAGGTAGATCAGAGATATAACACAGGCAGAACAGAGATATAACACAGGCAGAACAAAGATATAACACATGCAGAACAGAGATATAACACAGGCAGAACAAAGATATAACACAGGCAGAACAGATATATAACACAGGCAAAACAAATATATAGCATAGGCAGAACAGAGATATAGAACAATAAGAACACAGATATAGCACAGGCAGAACACATATATAATACAAAAAGAACACAGATATAACACGGATATAGTACAGTTGTTTGGGCAGTGTGTTACCTTCAGTTTCTTCTTAACGTCTTCAGGTACAGCGAAGCCTGTAGTACTCCTGCCTGTAAACTTTGTACTCAGTGCTCGGGCCAGCTGATACCTGATGAAATACTGCTGCTCTGTAAACACAACTCTTGTTAAAACATCAACAAAACATCGTCCTGTAAACTTTGTACTTAATGCCACAAAATATACTTGTCTCATATATATATACAGGGTGTTCGGAAACTAGCCTAAGCCACACATATAGCTTGTTTGAACCAAAAGTAGTACAAAATCCCTATACACTTAAATTCGGAAAGCTAGGCTAATACCATTAAATTGTGTCAAAAATTTTGGGGTACAGCACCGGGAGAGCAGAGTTTTTCAAGCATTAGTGTACAGCAGGTTGCATAGGAGCTAGGCACGCGGCGCTACACACCTCGACATCTTGGAGCACGCCAGCAGAACATACCACAAACTAACAGTAAACAACACACCGGTCCATCTAAAAATGGGAATACGTTCTGAGGGTCATTAGTAACGGTCCTACATCACAGAAGTGCTTGCCATTATTACATGTGCAGTGCCACGCACCTTATTCCTATGCAACTTGTTGTACATGCATACTTAAACATCTTTGCTATCCCGGTGCTATATAACGAAACTTTGAACAGAATTTAATGGTATTAGCACAGGTTTCCGGATGTAAGTGAATAGGGATTTTGTTTTACTTTTGGTTCAAATACGTTATACGTGCAGTTTGGGCTATGAGTTTCCGAACACCCTATATCTATTTTTTAATGATATTTAGACATATTTTAAATGTCCATATGATGAGGAACATATGACTTGAGACTGTCAGTTTACCTTCTGAGGAGAGAGCTTGAAACACTTCTTGGATATTGCCAACTTTCGGTTCTCTAGTTGGGACCAAACTCACCACCCGGCTCACCATCAACATCACAATCATTGATCTTAGAGTCGCCATCCTGGGAACAAAGAGAATCACACATATTAAGGGGGGATTGTTTATAAACCCCCCGCCCCCACCTTATAAAAATTAACTTACCATGACCTTGATTCTTGTGTCCTACCACAAGCTCAACAGACAACAAATATACTTTTGTGGGTGTTCATTAACATAACAATGGCAGCACAACTATTATATTATATTTTGCTTCTGAATAGTATATAGTATTTATTGATAATAATGAATATTTATAGACATTGGAGATTTTTCTGAATAGTATAATATCATCTATAGACATTCTATAACATCAATTAATACTATATACTATTCAGAAAATTACCTAATAACTAATATATATAAACATTATATATCGTCAATAAATACTATAATATATATTATTATACAATTTATAGTATTTATTACTATACTACATATATCATTATACTATATATAATACTATTTTGTAGTACTTATTGATGATATAAAATGTTTATAGACATTAGAAATTGTTTTAAATACTATATAGTATTTATTGATGATATAAAATGTTTGTATACGTTAGATATTGTTTTTAAATACTATATTGTATTTATTGATGAATAAGAGTTCATAGACATTATAATAGTATTTATTCACGATGTAAAATGTTTACAAATATTATAAATTGTTTCTGAATAATATTTAGTGTTTGTACACAACTTAAGGGAATATTGTTAGAGCTGACAAATGTTTCCATAGAGCAGATATTTTTTTAAATGCCAGGTTATGCTCTTAGATATCAATAGAAATAATTACGTACTGTTCGTAATTAGGATGAATGTGGCTCTTGGAGTGTTCGGCCAGTAGGTTACTACCCCTGATTAGCAGCTGGTGACAATGCTCTGCAGGAAATGATAACTTCGTCAATAATGTCAATTATTACTTCTCAACCATTATTTACTGGTCTTCACGTACCCTATTCAGACATTCTGCAATCACTGCAAGTGTTCATTAAAGCAACAAATTTAGAGTTGAAGGTCTGATGACCACTTCCGTTCAGATAACTTTGTTCCAAGATAGCAAGAACCGCCGAGCTATGAAATTATCTGAAGCTAACAAACTAACCACAAAGAAGACTTTGAAAATATAATTTGGTTTTAGTGAATCTCTTACAGTAATCTCTGGAGCATAAATATCAAAGTAGATTAATCAAAATGTTACTTAGTGCCTAAACATCATATAATGTAGTTGATTTTTGGACTGCTCTCATATATTTAAAAAGTCATGGATGAAGGTATTTTT